>JAQFZO010000096.1:0-41077 GCA_034695885.1 Geophilus flavus
AAATAGCGCCCCTATGTTTTGAATATATAAACAATGACCCGCCAAAATACCCACACAGGTTCAAAATACCCGCTTTTCGGGTAAATACCCGCAAAACGGCAGCACTAGTGCTGGCTTCCTCTTTTACGAATGTCATCTGCGCATGCTCCGCACTTGTAGATGTAGCGGTTTTAGTAAAATGTGGTGCGCCGATTCATTCGTTTTGTGCGAAAACTAGTGTGAACTTACTTGTTAGTTTAATCAGAGTCAATTGACTCTGGTTTAATGTTCAACCGACTCGTAGATTGTTGGTCCAAAAAATTTAATAAATAAAAGAAATAAAATGAAATGAAAAATAAATTAATAAAAATATGGAATGATAAAATAAAATGAATCAAAAAATGGATAAATAAAATTAAACATCTGAAAATGGATTTCGATACCAAAGTGACACATTCAAGGTAATTTGACACTTGTGATTTACGATTTAATGCATGTAATGTTTTTTTAACTAATCATGTTTTAATCGAAGAGTTCTAATCGAACATGGTGGTTTTAGTGTTTATGCATAGATGTCGCTAGGGGTACCGGTAAAGAGTAAAATTGTGTTGGGAAACATTTGTACTGATTCATTATGAAATTGTTGTTCTCTTACTTAATAAAAAACTATATTTTTCTATTCTATTCTTATGTGATCTTGTACTTTAATAATAATCCGATTATTTTTAAAACATTTTCTCAAAAATTTAATTTCAAAATGTGCTACGAGATGTCACTAAAATATTACCGTGATTGTACCATGTGTCAGGTGAATTCTTGTTAAATTTTGTTCTTGTCAGGTCGCGGCGTATGGCCATAGTAGCCTGTCTGTCTGTCAGTTACACCCCATTCGCACTGCCATAAAAAAACAAGTTCTAGCTTAAGTAAGTTATGCGCGTTCATATTGAGGTTCATGTGATGGTAAGTCATTTTTGACTTAATGAGACGGTTGACTTTTAAAAGTGTGCACAAGTGCAGATGTTGCACTTTTGTGGGATTTTTCAAAACCATGGCTATACCAATCTTCTATCTTAGACATAAAAATATACATACCATGTGGTCAGTAAAAATGGATTGCTCAATTAGTTGTTTTAGTTAAATATCTATTAATTTTACAGTTTTATAAACTTAAAGGTTTCCATGTTTATTTTTCATTTTATTCTATTAAACATGAAATCACACGAATTTTGTAAAGTATAGTTCTGATTTAAATGATTGCACAAAACTAAAATGAATAGATAAACATACCGTACTCAGTACCGTAAGTGACTTTTCTAAAATCAACATAGGATTATGACTTATCATAAGACACCTGTAACTGATGTCATTTTCAGAACCGACAACACATTTTGAAAAACTTCTCATCCAAGATAAGCAAATTTTAGCTCGAATTAAACAGTCAGCCTCTTATTCACTATGGTATGTTTTGCATATACCAACCGCAGATTAGTAATGCTCTCTATAATTTATAAAATCAACTGAATGACCTGCTGCAGCAATGCTCCCGAACACTCGCCCCAAACTGATGTGAAAAACCAGTACGGTAGGCGAGTTCAGAAATAAATTTAAACATCTGCATTTCTGTTTACACCTGTGCAACTATGTATTTGCACCAATCATGACTGCCATCATGTGTGCAAACACATAGTTGCACATGTGTAAACAGAAATGCACATATTTAAATTCATTTCTGAACTCGCCTAGTGTTTTTTTCCCATCCTGGAATGCCATGACCAGTACCCGCAAAGAAAAAAGTAATTTTTACATTCCCAGTAACCTGAGTACCATATCAATGCTATGCTTTCCTGAAGGCCAAGACTGCCCCAATAAACCATAGCATACACGGAAACCCAGTCCTACATCACTTTATTGAGTAACACACACAATCTCAACATCAACCTTCAATCTGAATCATTAATAGATCCTCATAAAAATTTATAAATGGATAAGTTTATAGGTGAAGTTTATAAGTTGCTGTAATCAGCACTTGCGCACTCCCTAATTTATGGAATTTTGTTTGTTTTATTTTAAAAAATACTCCGTTTTCAACGTTTTTAATTTTTCATTTACTCGACAGATCCCGTAACGGCCTCAATGTCCACTGAAGAACTTCAAGCGTCTCTCACTTTACCCTACACTGCATCTAAATCTTCTCTTTCCAAGCCGATGGACTATCAACTACGACCCAGGTAATTTACCATTATATAGACGATGCAGATTCCAAAATCCAAACACAATTTCCCTCGACTACACAAGCGAAAAGCATGCAAGCGTTACATTTTCATCCATAGCTTGATCACTCACTCGCCTTGCCTCTTGGCTATGTAAACGGGACGACTATAGATCCAAAGAAGGATGATTACTTTAAAACAAGGAAGATGAAAAAAATAATAACAAATAACAAGGCTGAGCGATGAGGATGCGTTTCGAGCTTACAATCCACCGATAAACGAGAGAAATGGAATTTTAAATTGACCCCAGTGATACGTTACAAATTGAATTCTTCTCTCTTGATGTAACATTAATGGTTTCCAAACCACATCATCGGAGACCGGGGCTTTTCGGCGCAACTCAAGCGACATCTGGTGCTGGAATTGGCAAACCCCATAGATATAGGGGAAGGGAAGACCCATAGAAAAGGGGATCATCAAAAGCTATACTCTCGTGGCTCTCGCCAGATATGTTTAGCAGTACCCAATCTACGATAAAAGAAGGAAAAGAGACCCCCAGAACCACCCGACCGAAAGAACACCCTCGCGTCTGTTCATCCGGCTAACTGTGGCCGTTTAAATTTTTCATCTCGAGTAGACTCGCACTCGCAAGTCGACGAGAGAAGAACGGAACGACCGACCGACCTCGTTATAATCAAGGGCTCGGTTTGGTGCGCCCTCTTGTGTGGATGAACAGAAGTTTCGTGAGTTGGTGTAAATGTTTGATGTTTTTTATAAGAAATATATTTATTTTATAATATCGATTTTATTGGGTCTTTATTATGGTAAATAAAAAGTGACTTTTGTGCGTTTGTTGTTGTAAAAAGGGATTAAAGGTTGTTGAAGGTGAATCCTGTTTTTATCTCATTTTCGTCGCGGTGTTCAGCGGTGCAGAAAACCCTCGTCGGCACAGTTCTGGGGACGTTTTTTTTTTTCTCTTGTCTCTTTTCGGAACCACCCTACGAATTATTCCACGCGAAATCTCGTGATTATAGGCACCACGATGCGTACTTTTGCTGTGCGTAGGCGCGTGCCAACGACATGGGTTCCAGGGTCTCTTTACTGTCATTACCAATTAGCACGTTCACGCGAGGAAAGAGGAGGAAGAGGGAAAAAGAGTTAAGGGAAAAAGAGGGATAGGGGAGATGGGAGAAGGGAAAATGGGGAGTTTAGAACAAAAAAAATTCTTATTCAATTTCACAATGACCAGACCAGTGCATCAGTCCTTTTTTGTAGTTTTTGATATTTCTTCTCCTTGGAGATACAGTCTGGGTATACTATAAGTAAATGTTTATTTTATTTTTCCACTACTGCAGAAAAAGAACCAATCGCGTAGGAATGTAGGAAAATAGACAAAACTGCGCAATCACAAAGTTAATACGGTAAAACTGTTAGTTTTAGTTTCAACTGTATTAAGATGTTAATCTCTCCGATCATCAATATGGTCGTATGTATATCATAGTAAATAAATGAATATGTAAACAGTAGCCATTACATTTTCTATATCGAATCATAACAAAAACAAACCATTCAATTCAAAACCAAACGAATTAAATAAACATCAATTCATAAGACAATTGGGCCTTACAACATGGTTAGTAAGAAACCGCCTTAATCTAGAAAATCACTTATTTGTCAAAATCCCTTATTTTGAGCCATTGACTTTTTATTTCTCTACATTTGTATTTAATGGGAAGAAATTCCTTATTTTAATAACAAAAAATAGGATAGTGTTCTTCTGTTATTTTTATTTTTGAATAAATTATCGTTAATTTTATTAGCACTTGTAATTAAGTAATTAATATTTCAAAGTTATATCTTGCATCTTAACGTTAATACGATATGATTATAATTATTACATAATCATTAAACGAGATTACATTCATTCCTTAATACATAAAGCATTTCCTAATACTATTTATTAACTAGAAGTTCGATAATCATCCAACACAAAATTCCCACTGTATTATCATTCATCATCATCACTTCCAATATTCAACCAACAAAATTACGCAACCAATCCAACAACTTGTTTGTTTAATATTCCCAAAAGTTTATTTACAGTCAGTCATTCAATCCATCACAGAATAAACCATCCATAAGTATCAAATTCTATTGCAACTGGTGTTTATTTACATCAATCAACACTCGTTTCTTTATCCAACTTATCATTAAGCTTAACACACAAATCTCTAAACCAAACAAAAAAAAATAAAAAACAAAAAAACAAAAATAATAAAAATAATAATAATAATAATAATAATAAATACCAAAAATAAAAAATAAAAAATTTATAGTAACCCAAAAACCAAGAAAACTGAAAGAGAAATCTCGCAAAAAGCAGCAGTCACATATCCAGCCACAATTGGAAATATTCAATTGCACGCAGAAGAATGATGTGAGTTTAGGCGATGCCTCGAGTACCTAATATTGCTTCGACCATCCCCTTCATGGTCGGCGCATGACAGCTATCATCGCCTCAATTTGCAGAGAGGTGACCGCGGGCCAAGCCACTCGCGCGCGCCAATCACGCGCTCGGCGACAATTGGGGAAGCGAATTCGGCAAATAAACACGAGAGAAGAACATTACTCCCCCGCGCCACACACCACCCCCTACACATACCACCACCACCAAACCCCACCAGGCATCGAGAAAAGAAAAGAAATCCAAGAAAATACATAAAATAAAATAAAAAGAACAAAAAGAACAAAAAGAAAAAAAAAATTCAACCCTTTTCTCCCATCCCATTTCCCATCAAGTTAGCAATTAATTAGAGAAAAGGTGCATTAAGACGCTTAATTGCCTTTCCTCTTCATTTACATGTTAATCAGTCAAGTCGTTAATAAAATTGTGTAATGTTAGTGAATTGGCGAGGAAGAGAAGAGAGAGAGAGAGAGGGAGCGTCGAGCAAAGCGGCACTTTCCGGTTTTCCTTCCTTCCTTCGACTGTACTCGTTGCAACGCATTAATTGGATAGACCAAACAAGACAAGACTCAAAATCATTTGGCCGGGATTAGAGCGGCGGATTAGGGCCAACGATACGCCCACACCTCAGCGACAGACAAATGGCAGTAATTTGCGGGTTAAGACAAAAGCTGCTCGTTACTATACCTACTTACTAATGTAAACAAAAGAGCTATAGGGAAAAGGTTTGTTTTTAAACTTTGTCGTTTTACGAGGTTGAACTTGGAGAAAGTGTATGCAATTGAAGAAAAGGGAGTGAGAAGTATAGGAAAAAGAGAGACGCGTTTGGCCAAAGGCTTAGGATCAAAATGTCTTGTGGGTAGAAGGGATCTGCGATGGAGCTAAGTTAAGAACGCGTCTGCATGGCGTGTGCATTCCTAATTGCGACTCTGTTGGCGGAACTCGGTAATCCGGCTCGGGCGTCCGGCGCGCGGGGTAATCTGGCGCGAGGCGGCCAGAAGCCCTCAAGGCCGATTACGTCTATCAAATAAGCAAGACGCGTGCGTTGCGTTCTCTTTCCACTCGTTCGATTCCTCGGGGCGAGTGTCACGTCGTTGGGAAAAAGAGAAGTGAAAGCGATGGGGAGAAAGTGTAGTTGTGTGGGAGATGGGAAAGGAAAAAGTGCAATTCAATATAGAAATTCGCTATGGCTGTGTTTGTGTTTTGCAAATTATTTTTTGTTTCGTGAGTTTGAAATTCTATGTTGTGTCATGCGAAGGTTAAAATTTTTTGTTTCTAGTTATTTTTATGCGATTTCTACATTATTAATCAAATTATCCCACTTGAGTTGGTTGGGGAAAATATTCCCAACCTAATATAATGTGTAATGACCATTACTTCGCCCAGAATATTACACGCATGTGTGTTTGCATCGCTATCGTGTCGATTTGAGTGTGTATAGAAGTACCGTATAGAAAGCGAAAAGAAAAACTTTTATACCGTAATTAAATTTGTTTGTGTTGTGCAACCAAATAATATTCGATAAAAAAAGACTATAATCTTCTAAAACAATTCTTAAGTGACTATATTTTACTTTAGATACAAAATATTTAGTTTCCGGAAGAGAGTATAGGGCAATGCACTAACTTGTAAATATACAATTATTTGAATGATTATAATACTACGCTCTTCACTTAAAATCGAAGTTGAATATAAAATTAGAATTTGAATTTCCCCATAAACTTAACATTAACAATTATATGATCATAATTAGGATTGAAAAAACTTCACAGACCAAATAAAAGACGCCTAATTAGTAATACTCTTTACTGTATGTCCAAAATAATTACGGTACCTTTAAAAATATTTTCTTTCAAAAATGCACTGATGTTATATATAGTTGTAGCTTTTGTGTAAATTACTCCACTACATCGATTTATTGTTTTTTGATTTATTTTTTGATGAGATTTATTTATTAATCACAGAAAAAATAGTCATTTTTATCAAAACATTAGATTTTCAAGTTTTGAATTGACGGGTTATCGACTTTGGCAATTTGATTGACTTGTTTTGTGCAAAATTTAAACAAGTTTCATTATTTTATTTTCATTATTACAAAACCACAATGCCACTCGTATATAAACTCGTGTATACATAAACTATCCTCAACTCGATCCCCAACCGAAATACTTAACTAAACCCCTCACATCGCACTCCCTCAAAACGCTCGACTCGACTCACAAAGTTGCATCGATAATCCCACCACCAATTTTCCACCTGCCTACATCCAACGTAAACCTCGCAAGAAATCAATAAACAACCGTTCGAGATCAATAAACCAACCCCCATACATACAATACATAAAAGCAGAGAGACGAAAGAGCCGTGTACATCATCATCATTACCACCACTACACCACCACCACCAACAACAACTACAGTCAAATACCTCTAGTAACCTTACCATAGAATAGAGCGAACAAAACGAGCTCGTTCAAACGCTTGCGAGTCAACAGTAGACGAAACAAACATTGGTTTAAGCTCCACTCGCAGCAATAGAAAAATCTCTCCCTCCTCTTTTCGCCTCGTTTCGTGTTTGTTCGTCCGTCCGCGTGAACAAGGTGGGGCCGGGCAGCCATGGGCCGACACCTCCTGGCACGGGAGACCGGTAGCTAATCCGGATGCGCGCTCCGAGAGCCCTGCAGGGCCCGCCCCGCGGGGGGAAACTCTAACTGACCCCCACCACCATCAAAAACCGGCACAATTGCAGCTGGTTCTCGTGAGCTTTCTCTTTTCAACACGAGCGCTATATTTATATCCTTAAGAAACACCGTTCGCTTCAATACGTGTCAGATCTAATTTCACTAACTACTTTGTCACCAAATGTTGCGCGGTTTTCATCTTTTGGAGAGTCGTATATAAAGGATGTGTGTGTGAGGGGTGTCGGGGAAAATTCGAACTGAATCCTCTCCCGAGACAAGAGATGGCAATGTGAGACGCGCTGTGTGATACGATTGAAAATTCTGGGGTCACAGATGGACCCTCCTCGGTGTGGACAAGAGAGACCACGTCAACAATTTCGCACTTATTTATTCAGCTATTAGGATGGGGACTAAATAAGAGGACAACATGTCATTATTTTTATTTTTAAGGGTGAGGTGAGGAGAGGATGGAGTGTGAGCAGGAAGTGAGGAATTTTCCGGGTTTTAAGGGGTTTTGGTCTATTGGTGGGGTTTAGGGGGTTTTGGAGTTTAATAATTTTTTTTGAGGGGAGGGAGGGGCGGGGAGATTTTTTTTTTAGTCGTGTTTTGGTCAATAATTTTGACTTTTTACTAAGTTTTATGCATTATGATTTTTGAGTGTGGATTTTTTTGTTGATGATTTGTGATGGTTTATTTTCTGACTTTGGTGAATTTGGTGACTGCAATAATTTTGGCTTTTGTAAATTTTATTGGGATTATTATGACGAGTGATTTTTTTGGCCGACTTTTTGTGATTTTTTGGGTGTTTTTGATGACTTCTTTGTAGAGAACTTGTATTGATGATTTTTTGGTAATTTCTTATATGATTTTTTTTATTGACTTTTGTTTATTTTTTGGGTAATTTTTCTGATTTTTGATGATTTTCTTGGGCCTGTTTTCCTTGACTTTTGAATGTTTTTTTTTGGGTGAACTTTTCGATGATATTTTTTGTGACTTACGTATTGGTAATTTTTTTTTGTTAATTTTGATGACTTTTGATGAATATTGGAAGATTTTTTGGGTGGCGTAGTGATATTTTGGGTCAATTTAACGACTTTTGGTGATTTATACGCTGGATAATTTTTATTGTGACTTCGTGATTTTTTGGATGAATTTAATGATTCATGATGATTTTTTTCAGCAAATTTGAATGAAACAATTGCATATTAAAATGATTTTCTCACTTTTGATCTAAATTTATCATCCTCCAACAACTTATAATTCATATTTCACCATCACATCACCCCATTATCCCCGAATTTCACCAACAACAAAACAAACCCAAAAAAAATCCTATAGTTTCACTTCAGTAGAAGAAAAACACCGAGTGAAATAAGCCTAATTCTATGAAGATTTGGCTTATTTAAGAAGCAATGTTTTGAATAAAAATTTTTTTTATCTATCCTCATTCTCCTTCTTTCTCTCGAGTCTTGGGATAGCAATATATAAGTAAAAAGGAACCTTTTTTTCTTCCAACTGTCGTGCTTGTTTGCCCTCGGGGATTGGTTTACGTGTGCCTCTGTCAAGACCCCTCCAAATCTAGCGTCCCTTATTATCTTTGACATCTCACCAAACTTGGAGGCGACAGAGGAAAAAGAGAACATGAGAATAAATATAAAAAGAGAAAAGGAAGAAGGCAAAAAGAAAAGAAAAGAGAGGAAAAAAAATCACCTCGTGGCATTCTTCGAGAGGTGGACAAAAAGGGCGGGAAAAATTCCTCCTCCCTCTCATTAGGGAACCGCTCAGCCATTCTCCCGTTTCGCCGAGGACTCGTTCCCTGTCACGAGCCTATCTGCGTCCCATCGGGTTTCCCTCGGCTGAATGGACTTGACAGTCCTAACTCCCCCTCAACTCCCTCCCACCTCCTCGCCCGTCGAGGGCTCGAAACCCCAACTCGTGTCTCTCCCTCCACCTTCTACGAAAATACCTTCTCACGTATTGAAGTTTCGAGCGAGGATTTTTGTTTTATAAAATCATATTCTGGTAATTTTTGGTAGGGTTTTACTTGTGATTATGGTGGTCCAGTGTAGAAACACAACAAAAATATTTTTTACGATGTCGTAACACAACATATTTACCAAATATCCATGCAAAACATTTCAAAAAGCTCACAACATCCAGTAGTCCAAAAACTCCAATTAGTAATACAGCGAGTCATTGAAATTTAGAGTTTTTTTTATAAATAAATGATAAATCCAAAACAAATCATCGATTAATTTAAAACTTTAAATATTATTCAAGTACGATAATGTATAAAATATAATGTATTTTTAAAAAATTAAAATAATCCATAAATACAAATTATTGCGAAATGCAGTCCGTGACAAAACTTTGAGCGTCTCATTCACAGGCGTATGTGTTTTGATTCGGCATTCGAATTATTATTTGCAGTTTAATTTTAAATATGATATTTTGAGTTTATCGATGAGTTTTGTTGCTCACTGTATTTCATCACTTAAAATGCATTAAAAACATGCCCCATATCGTTTAATTGTCCTTGAAAATTCATTAAATCCCATTAGGAAATCACAAAGATTTTTGAATTTGGTAAAAGTAAACAAAATTCGCATGATATAAAGTCGAATGATTTATTTCATTTTTCCAAATGTCTAGTAAAATAATTAAAATGGACTGTACTGTAAGTAATTAAATCAAAAATACTTAAAAAGTTAATTGTGCAATGATCATGCTTCATCTTTAAATAATTAGCCTATTCAAATAAAGCGTTAAACAATTAATTTTAGACAGTTTGTCATTCTTTACACAAAAATAAGAACAATTATGAAATTTATATTGTGCAAAAACAAACAGAACTTTTGGTTACACAATTATTTTACTATTTAAAAATCATTAATAAACATTTTATAACAAAAAATAATTAAAGCTTGTTCCTTTTTTTTAGTGATATAATCCTTAAATTTTTTTATTCTTTTGAAATAATTTTTCCCTTTTGATCATTAAAAAAAAAATCCATAAAATGGCCGAAAGAAAAAATCAAACTTTACAAATTTTTAAAATCACTTTATGGCCTTTTGTGACCAAAATGAAAATTTTTTTTAGTAACGTAAGTTAATACAAACTTGTCTTCGAACTTTCTTAACCATTAATTTAACGACCTCCCATACGACATATCCCAAAAAAAGAAAATAAATAATCACCCAAAACATTTTCACACTCAAAAAAAAATAAAAACATCAACATAAAACAATATTTTAAAAAAAGTTGCCCTAATTGACCTATTACAAACATTTAACTCATTACCCATAACACCAGAGTATATATTTCACCATATAAAATTTAAAAACAGGGGATAAATGTCCCTGGATACCCTAATTACAAGATGGCAGCATGACACTGGGAGAATACACGCGGAAAATTCTATCGAAAATCAATCATCAACTCAACATGCATAGAATAACAAAACAAATTACTTGTCCCTATTACCACAAATGTGCTTGTTTTTTTAATATGTCATTAGAGGGAAGGGAAAGAGCTTGACATGAACATTTTCATCTGATAAAAAAAAAACATTCAACAAGGTCACGCATTTTCACACTCGACAACCTTGGCCATTAAAAACAAAAGCTTCGATTTATCCAATACAAAAAACAAAATAAAAATATTTATTTTTATTTCCTTCCTTTTATTTTATTTTATTTTATTTTCGTGGGTGTTACTTAACGTTTGGGAATTGGAGAAGTGGTCCCGTTCGTCGAGGGTGCATCATTAGACACGTTCATCCTTCATAGTCGTTGGGATTCAATAAAACCACATCGTTTGGTGCATGAAGCAATCGAATCTCTCTCTCTCTCTCTCTCCTCTCTCGGCTCTCTCGGGTGTAATCACTCGTTCGATTCCAAAGAATCGTCCGCTCTTGTTAATAATCCTCATTGATATTCATAGAAATGACGGTTTCGGGGTCCCCTCCATCCCGCCACCAGTGCCAATCGCACGCACGATTCCCTTCGATGACATTGGCAGTGTAAATTTTATCAAATTATAACATCGCGACGACTATAAAACATCGTTCATGAATATACACAACGGGGAAATGAGATAACAAAAATAAAATGAGAGTGAATATGTGAAAATTAAACTTTGGAAGGTAAACAAATAAATTTAAAAGTGAAGTTAATGGGGTTTTGTCGTGTTTGTTAGTGTAATTTTTGAGGTATTATCTGCAATTTAATACGGGAATAATGTTTTGATGAAATTTTGATAATGTAAATATTTTTAATATCAAAACTTGATTATCTACCGTATGTAACAAAAAATTGACTGGTGTTAAAATTTCTAACAATAATTGTGCAACAATGGTTTAAAAATAAAACAATTTAAAAATTGTAAAACAATGATGAAACAATTTAAGCAACAATGGATTAACAATTATAAAAAAAAAACATTCAATAATCGTGTAACAATTAGAAAAATTGTTCAATAATTGTATAACAATTAGAAAAATTGTTCAAAAATGGTGTTACAATTAGAAAAATTATTCAATAATTGCATAACAATTAGAAAAATTGTTCAACAATAATGTAACAATTATAAAAATGCCAAACAATGTCCTAATGGTTAAAAAATTTATAAATCATTAAAATTGCTTTTTTAAAGCTTAAATTAATCATATTTTAGGAAGAAAAAAAATTATTGAATCCTTTTAAAACGAGACTAAAATTCTATCATAAAAACCAGAAAAATTAATCCTGTAAACAAGCCAGACTAACTTTTTTCCCTTCATAAAAAAAATATTACATAATAAGAAAACAAATTTTTTTCCTCACATTTTCCCTTCATTTTTGGGACATAAATAACAAAAAAATTAATGATGAAACTTTCCTTATTCAAATCTCGCCTTACCAAATGAAAAATAAATAAATTGAAATTACCTCACGACATTAGAATGAATTCCTTGCGCGCGCGCGCGCCACTTGGAAACCAATATGGAAGGTTTCTTATTATTTTCCTATAATTAAACAAGGCAATCAAGAAATTGACGCCTGCAGCCAATTTATCTTGTGCCTTAATGAGTTTCATTACCAAACAGGACAGCAACAAGACAAAAAAAAGGTTATTAAACAGCCTTGCATGTATGTGTCAGCATATGTGAAACAAAAAGCCGCTTAGCTTATCGCAAAGTAATTTGGCCACCAACGTGCAATCATTTATAATAACCACGTTATTATAAAAAAATGAAATTGAAATTAAAAAAAAATTAACTTCTCACATTCCATCGTATTAAATTTAAGGGAAATTAATTATCTGATATTAGAAAATGATTTTCCAAAATTGATCAATCTACACCGTCATTTAACGTTACCTGGTGCTAGAAAATGAAACTACAGTGTAACAAAAATGTGTAAAAATCATTTAAAAGTTTGAAATCCAGGTCTAAAATGGTCTGGAATTATAGATTGTGAAGAAATTGGTAAATTTTAGAGATTTTTTTAGGTTTAAAAAAAATAAAAATTATAAATACAATAAAAATATTAATGAGGAAATTAAATAAAAATAAAATTAAAATTGATATACCTGAACCAGACTAACCTAAAAACACATAAGAGACAAACAGGAGCAAGCGCAGATCAAATCCCAACGCGTTTTCAAAAGCCCTTTAGCTGTGTAGCTGTGAGGGACGCCGGAGGAAACGCGTCTGCAGTTAGCCGCATGCGCATTGGTAGAAAGCACAATAGGAGAAATGCATGCGGGCGGACAACACAACACGAAACGCGGAAAGCAGACGGGAAAAGGAAATAGACGAATGCCAGTCAAGAGGTGCGTGATGCTGAATAACGATTTGACACAAATTTTTATTTAATTGACTGTTAAATCGTCCCAGAAAACTAGAGCAGTAAAACAAAATCAATAAAAAAAATTTATTTTTAAAAATTAAATTTAAAAAAAAAAAATTCTCGACTTGAGTGACGGCTGTACACCACGTGATCAGCAGAGAAAATTCGAGTCGTGGGAGGAAAGGGAGAGGGGGAAGAGGTGGGGGGTTTCGAAGTTGTATCGCCAGTCACACTCATCAACTCACTTCCGCCCGGAATCGCGAGCCGAGTCGTAATCTTCCGTTTTTTTCCCCTCATCTTTTTCCATTTATACCACTTGCGCAAAAATCGATTGCATTTCTCCCATGGCCACATATATCAAACAAGAGCAGAAAAATTCATTTCCGGCTAAAAAGATGAGCAATGTTACTATAGAGCGGGTGTGAAAGTGAAGACGCACTCTTTTATTCGTTAAATGAGGAAATAGCAGTCGATATCAAACACAGGAAGAGTGAAAAAACGAGCGGAAAAGACATTTTCACCTGTTCCAATTCACCCAATCGAATTACATTTCAATCTCGACACACTAAAAAAAATAAAGAAAAAATAGAAAATAAAAAAAAATTCGAAAAAAGTCACGCAGAAAAGCGCCTAGACTTTAATTAACAGGGGCAGCGACACGGCAGGCAGCAAAAGCGAAGGGCGTGGGCGTCTCGCATCTCATCTCATCCGGTTTCTCCCGCCCTCTCCTCTCCTCTCCACTCTACGCCACGTCCCGATCAAATCCGGTGTCCAGCACCATCTATCTCATAATTGAACCCCGGCATCGAAGCGACGTTGCAAGCTTCTCGCGCGCGCGCAAACAGATCGCGTCATCGTCTCGCGCAACTTACCTGAGGCCCAATTTTCCCCCCTCGTCTTCCCTCCCATCCCTCCACCCCGCACCGCCATTGGTCCACGACCCCCGTCCCGCCCACCGTGATTGACGCGTCTGACACTGATGGACGTGGTCTCCAAGGCGACGCGATGATGCACTTCCTCTCGACCAATGGGAGACGATCGCGCCGACAAATAACTTGCGTGATTGCGTTGATTAGAGGGCCACTGACACCGGGTCTCTTGATAAAAACTGACACGGATCTCGCGGCCGACTCCACCCCGGTATTTAGTGTTGCTAATAGTGTGTGAGTGAGTGTGAGTGTGGTGGTGTGCGTGGTGTGTGCGAGAGAGACAGAGAGAGAGAGAGCGAGCGAGAGTGTGAGTGTGTGTGTTGTCGGAGGCGGGCGAAACGCCACGCCACGCCAGGGCAGAGTATAGAAGCGAAACGCAAGAGAGAGAACAGTGCGGAGCGACGCTCGGCGACGCAAAGCAGAGCAGTTTGCGGCAGCAGAGCAGCACCGCAGTTAGACTGAGGTCTCCAGTCGTCATCGGTAGAGCGGAGGACGACAGAAGCAGCAGCGGCGGCAGCGTTCGGCTCGGGCGGGCCGGGCCAGCTGCGGCGCCTGCCAGCTACAGCTCGACGTCCCTGTGCATGGCACTCGGATTGGGAGGGCTGGGACCGGGCAACCCGCTCGCTCCCAGCCCCATGTTCACCTTGCCCACGCTCAACTTCACCGCGACTCAAGTGGCGGCCGTGTGTGAAACGCTGGAGGAGAGCGGCGACATCGAGCGTCTCGGCCGGTTCCTGTGGTCGCTGCCGGTCGCCCACCCGAACTGCGCCGAGCTCAACAAGAACGAGTCGGTGCTGCGAGCTCGCGCGCTGGTGGCCTTCCACGCCGGCCACTTTCGCGACATGTACCAGATTCTCGAAAGCCACCGGTTCACGAAAGAGTCGCACGCCAAGTTGCAGGCCATGTGGCTCGAAGCGCACTACCAGGAAGCGGAAAAACTGCGCGGGAGGCCCCTCGGCCCCGTCGACAAGTACCGCGTGCGCAAAAAGTTCCCGCTGCCTCGCACCATCTGGGACGGCGAGCAGAAGACGCACTGCTTCAAGGAGCGCACGAGGAGCTTACTGCGCGAGTGGTACCTGCAGGACCCTTATCCGAACCCCACGAAAAAAAGGGAACTCGCGCAGGCCACGGGACTAACGCCCACGCAGGTTGGCAATTGGTTCAAAAATAGGAGACAACGCGATCGGGCTGCAGCTGCTAAAAATAGGTAAATACTATAAAAAAAATATAAAAATTCTAATATTTAAAAAAAAAAAATTATAGGCCTATTTTAAACCATTTCATTTTTAACCTCGTTTTTTCCTTTCATCAATACGACAAATGATTTTTGAAATGTTATAAAATTCGAATTTATTATTTACTCCCACA
Organism: Geophilus flavus; assembly: GCA_034695885.1. Lineage (NCBI taxonomy): Eukaryota > Metazoa > Arthropoda > Chilopoda > Geophilomorpha > Geophilidae > Geophilus > Geophilus flavus. The sequence continues at coordinate 15,462 of JAQFZO010000096.1, forward strand.
CACATCATTCGAACAAAAAGAAGAAAAAAAATCATTATTTTTTTAGGTTAAGGTAGTTTAGAACGTGTAAAAATACAAACGTGTTATTAATTGCCACTTAATTCTCCGAAAAGAGTTTAAATTCTGGGAGGAAAATTCCTGAAATTCAAACCCATTCAGTTCCGGGGGCCATGAAATCAATTGCGGGTTGAAGGCAAACGCGTATAAATGAGATAAAAGTAAAACTTTTCATTCGATTATAAAATTAAAATTCAAAAAACACAAAAAACCAAGAAAATAAAAAAATAAAAATTTAATCGATCGGTGGGGCTTCAAAACACAACACCTTATTTTTTTAAAAAAAAAATCTTTTAAACAAAAGTGATACATGTTCCCCAACAACCCCGCGTCTACAATTTTTCAACTGACATTAATTGAATTGCCAACATGCTCTCATTTTCCACGCATCCCACGATCTTATCCCCGTCCCGACGTACCCGAAACGGCAGCAGCCACCGATTTTTGCCGGGCCAATTGAGTTAAGCCTCTCTGCAAATACCTTACCTTTATAAAATTAGATCAGCGTAAATGGCTTTTGATTTTATTGCTGCCATGTGTGTAACTGAATGCCTGTGTATTTTACGTACGTGGAAAGAGAACTAACACTTTTTTTTATCCCCGTGCAATGCAACAAAAGCGTTTTACGTTTGGATGACTTTCGCGATGATCGTAAATGTCGATTGATTTTTCTTTTAAATTTTTTTGAATGTGATTTTTGAGGGTTTTTGGTGTGGTTTTAGTGTTTCGATGATGATGGGAATGTTGGTGGTATAAAGATGTCTGAATCTGTTGTCGTATCGTTGTAATTGTATTTACTTGCGTTGGAAGTAACCGATTATATTTATATCGGCAATTCTTTTCCGGTATCGGTTACATTTTCCTTCCCGCGCGGTTATAAAGTGTTTTATTTGGTTTTTTTTAAAATTTATAAATGGGGTTAAAGGTTTTTCTGTTTTGTTTTAACATTCGTAAATCGTAATCACGTCAAATTTCGACTGTTTAAAATCAGAAAACCGAAAAAAAAAACGTCCTAAAAACAAATTTTTATATTTTCACTCAAAAAATTCTCATCAAAATTTTTAAAAATAATTTATTTCCCTCAAAAAAAAATATCAAAAATCATTTTTGGACTATTTATTCAATGTATTAGTACCAAATTCGTGTATTTTTCTACATTTCTCGTCTTCCCACCATCAAATTTCTTCCAAACTCAACATAAAACAAACTTTTACACCTCAAAAAATATAAATAAACTCACTTTTCACGCTATTATTTAATTGCAGGTTACAACAACAACAAATGCAACAACAGCAGCAACAATTAGCACAAGGATCGGCGGGTGGCCGGCGGCCGGAGTCGACCGAGAGTCGACCCGAGAGCCGGCCGCACTCCGAAGACCTTAGCTGCACGTCCGGACACGCGCACAGTCCCGGCGGATTGTCCACATCGTCCGAGTCGAGCAGCGGCATTCTGTCGCCCTCGCCTCCGCCGTCGCGCACGTGAGACGAGCTCAACTCAACGCTCCCTGAAGCAATGCGAACACACCAGCACACGGTAGAAAAACGAGCTCAACTTCATTTCCCTTGTGTCATGTGTTGTGTTAAATATTTTCTTTTATAAATTTTATCTCATGATGATAAATGATGACTTTGTACAGACGATTTGCAAAACTCTACTTTAAAAACAAAAACTGTACATATAAATTCGATGGTGAACTTAGCGGATATTTCTCCCCCGATTTTCATTTCTCTTCATATCAAACTCCCTTTTACTGCATATCCAAAGGTATTGATTGACTTTGTGCGGTTTTTCACGCAACAAGAAAAAAAAAAAGATACTTTTCGTCTAAGTGTGTTTCTCTCTGTTTATAGGTAAATATATATATAAAAAGCAAAAAAAATTTATATATATTAATTAATTAATAGAGGAAAAGTCTTCTTCTGCAATATTAAATAATCATGTGCAACAAAAACGTAGAGAAAGAGGTGTTTTTTTGGTTTTTTTATTATTATTATTCGTTTGTTTTTAAATTTAGGGTTAAAATACACGTGTATCACGTGTCGATTTTAATTATTTTTTTTATTTTTTATTTTTTACAAAATTGTAGTTAAGTGTTTTTACGAATAGAAATGGGTACATAAAAAAATGTTTTATTTAAAATATAAGATGATTAAAAAAAATGTGAAAAATTGATATTTTATTTTTTAATTTTTAATTTTTTTGGTTTTTTAATTAATTCCTACTCGTTTGAAAAAAATAATAAAAAAATGAAAAAGGAAAATAAATGTATAAAAAAATGATTCGTGTATTATAGAAAAAATTGGGCACCTCTGTGTTTGATCTCAAGATAAAAAATTTTTTTGAAAAAGGAAAAATTAATTTTGGTATTTGAGTCCCTTCATTACAAAAACAACATTTTTATAAAATTAAAAATTTGGAATTGAAAAAAAAAAGTTTTAAGGAAATTTTTGGTGGAAAAAGGAAGAAATAAATCAACCAATGCTCTCCCTCCTTTCAAGAGTGATTGTGGCCAATCGATAAACGCGACCGGGCACACAAAACCAATTGGACGACGAAGACTGTTAATTTTCCGACTGCGAAAATCGACCAGAAGTAAACAAACGCCCGCTCAAACGCGTTTCATCAAAACACTCCCTACTGCTTGCAGATAAACTAATTCAAATTTGCACATTTTCACCCATCAAACTCCCCTACGTATTTTCTTCGCGAAATACAATTAACTCGTTTTACCTAAAATCGAATACCCAATTAAGCAATTATGTGGAATTTTTATTTTTTTGATTCTCTCTTTGGTTTCTTGGTTTTTCTCGTCTCCATTCAGATGATAGATATTTTTATACCAAATAATCGTACCAGACAAAAATAAATCGAAAATTGAACCTGATTTTAATTTTTAATCAAAAATCAAAAGTATGAAAATATTCTCATTCCCGAATTTATCATTTTCTGACATTCAGATAGTGAGACCTTTGTTTGCGCATGCGTAGTTTTTTTAATTTTAATTTAAAAACACACAATTACAAACCAAATACTCAAATTTATGTAATGAAATTATTTTTACTTTCTATCAAAAAATTTTTATACCGGTTTTTTGGTTGGTATAAATTGTGTGTATGAAAATTTGTTGAGTATTTTTACTTTTGATGGCAAAAAATTAAAAAATTTGGGAATTTAAATTTAGTTTTGATATTTTCTTTCATGAGAATTAAAAACTACGCATGCCCAAACAAACATCTCAATATTTGGATATTTAATTGAGCATGCGCAGTTTTAAATTTCAACGTAAATAAATCAAAACCAAACTGTTGGAAAACTTGATGTTGTACTGAGCCAAGAAGCACAAGTTGTGTGTGTTCTATTCATCAAAACCAAACAAATACCCAATTTAGGTGATAAAAAATTTAAAGATTCAATTTTTTTTCTTTAAAAATAATTAATTTTGACATCACACTCTTTAATCCCATAAAATATAATCGTAACACCATCACCCTGATCAAAAAAAACTTTAAAACTAGTATAGCCATTTTAGACAAACCCCAAGTGTCTATTATTAATTTCCCAATCTATTTTAAACCCATCAAGGCATTTATCCCGTCTTTTGGTCAAAGCATTTTGTCGGTAAGCCGCTAATACATTCGGTGCTGGTTACGCACGGGGGCCAATGAGCAACCCGCTTGGGGAGCATTAAGAGCCGCCACCTGAATGCGAACAAAAGGGCGTCTCTTGGCGTCTCAATAGAGGTTTTTCCTCATTGACGAGGTTCGGTGTCGGGCTTCTGTTACTTCATTGATTCGCCCCAATGGACGTGGACCGGAGGAACACGAGAAGCCCCGCTCTACCTCCTCCCACCTTCCTTCATGAGAAAAGGGCACACATACCCACCAGGAGGCCCTTGTTTGCGCACGACCGTCCGACCAAACATCCACCCCGACCCTCTACAAACCCCAAATTCTCAAAAAAACCAAAAAATCGACGATAGGGGGCTCAGAATTGAGGAAAAAATAGGAAAAATCGGGAAAAATCCAAAAATCAAAGTCCACAATTTCGCCTCCTCCTCGAAAAACTGGAGCGCGTTCGGCTTTTGGCGTGGCGAACGCCATCAAAATGTGTTCACTCCATTAGGACGTGTCAAACGCAGACGCATTTTCATGAGAGGGGTGGTGTGGAGGGGGCGTGTGCAAAGTCGCGCCAACGCCTGTCAGCCCCGAGAGCAGAGGAAATGCGTCGAGGCGACGATTGAACGTTTCAATATCGAAAATGATATAATATGGCCCCACCCTACCATCGCCCAAACTCGAGGATCGGGTAAGAGAAGGTGGGGAGGGGGAGGTGGGGAGTGTATATGAACGCGGGTTGCAGCAGCAGCAGCAGCAAGCAGCAGCGGGGTAAAGGCGAAGAGAGGAGAAGGGAAGAAAGAGCAAACACACACGTCATTTACTCTTTTCCACGTCTCCCTTTCCACACTTCTCATCTCTAATCTACTGCAGCCATCCCACAATGCACTTTCAATGCTCCCCCCAACACACACCAACCAGTTCTTTGATAGAAGGCAAATGATTAACTCACCTGGATTCTCCTCCCACCCCCACGAGACGACCTCGCCCACACCCCTTGTCACTGGTTTGGCTTTAAGCCAATATTCTTCCTTACAAACTCAACTTAGTTAGTTAAAGTCGATGAAATGTCATATGGTTTTGCCTTTTATGCATTGCAATTTTATGTAATAACAAGAATTGTCTTATATAACGGCCACTTTACTTTATTTTGAGTGTTTCTCCTGATATCACACATCCTTTACAAATACTGTATGTGATTTTCATTTTAATTTATAGTCAGTTTTCATCAATGGGTTTAAGAATATTGGAAAATGAAACAAACCATCCATCCACTAATCTACAAAATTAATCTAAGTTCGGTTGGTAATTTGAAAGGAATTCAAGAGATTTTATCGTGTAGTTAAATAGCTTTGGATTTCTAAAGAGGGTCGCAGCTCAATGCTAAATCCATAATAATTGCTGAAGACGTGTAGAATGTTAACTGTCCACAATCAGAGCATGAATAACAAATCCTTCACACTTATACATCACAAATGCAAGGGATTACAATATTGTGATTCGTAAAGCAGCACTGTAAGGGCAAAACGACTGCCCACACTTTAATTATCAAAAAAATAAAAATAAAATACACCGTGAATTCAAGTGACTAAAAAAATCATTAGACGCTTCATTTATAGCAAAAAGAGTCTAAATTTTGCACATCACCATGACATAAATGACTAAAGCACCATCGCACTTTAATGGACAGGGCTTTATTTAATCACACTTATATTCAGTGAGCGACAAAACTTTGAAATCCAAAACAAATCATCAATTAATTTAACATCTTAAATATTATTTAAATACGATTGTGTATAAAATATATTTCTTTAAAAATTAAAATATTTAAATGTAAATTAAAATAATCTACAAATGCAAATCATTACGAATGGCGACCGTGACAAAACTTCGAGTGTCTCGTTCGCGGATGTATAAATGTTTCGATTCGGCATTCAAATTATTATTTGTTATTTCTTATTTTAAGTTTGGAATTAAATATTTAGGATTAATTTGTTTTTAAGTTATTAAAGAAAAATCCTAAATTTCAAAGATTAGACATTGATCTTGGCAAATATCCGAGTAAAAACAAACAAAGTCAATAGAAAATTAGTCCCACACTGTAATGACTATAAAATGACAACACCTGTTTAGTCACTTAAAACGCTCACATGTTTAGGCAAAAGATTTATTGCACCAAAAAGATAAACATCATAACCGTTTAAAATCGCACTAAAAGGAGAAACAAGGGCATAAAGTGTAATGCAGGGAAAATTTTACAAATTTTTTACTCTCGACTTGATTTTAGCGATTTCTAACATAACGGCGTTATTTATCCGTATATCACACAATTATTTTCCTCGTGTCAGAGAAATGCGAAGAACACCAGATCCGTTGCAGGGTCGTTAGTTATAAAAGACGGGGGATCTCTCGACAATAAGCCTAATGGCAACCAGACTAATTACCTGCTCGCGAACCCACCACACAACCGATCGCACAAAATTGGCGGGTGGGTGCTGCTGATCAGAATCCGAGGGCGAATTGATTGACGGTAGGGGGTTCATACAAAACCATACAGAGGGCACAGCATATCAAAATCAAATGCGCATGAGTCAGCGCCCACTGCTGACCAGACACGAGGGTCCTGACACCTGCGGATCAAATTAGAAACCCACGTGACATTTCAAACAGATAACACACACACAAAAAAAAAATTTTGCGGGCGAGGGCGGTGTGTGTTGGCTTCACTTTCATGCACTCACACCTGGCGTCTAATTATGGATTTAGGCTTAAAAAAATTTTTATTTTTAAAAAAGTCAACTGCGCATGGGTAGAAATGACTCTTTTAATCCAAAATCCAACATGGGAGTGGTTACACTTTAGATATCGATTTTTCCATTTGCCGATTCTCTAATTACAAAAACAAATGAGATAAAACGCGAGACAAAATAAATAAAATGAAATGAAATAAAAAAGAAGAGAGAGAGCAGAAGATGGCAATCAATTGAACGTCGACTCGACTCCCTCCATCTTTTAGTAAACTGCCATGGGAGAATGATGAAGTGAGCATCCTGCACGCGTTGGCTAAATATTGGCGCGCGGCGAGGGAGGTTCGCGTCTCTCTCGAGGGCTTATCAATGTCTGCTCGCAGGCACAGCCCAGCATCCAATCAAGCATCCTTCAGTGCTTGGCTCTTTTTCTCCTGCCTGTTATTGCTCCTTCCCTAGAGCCCCAACATATCACACAATAAGAATCTCCAGCCCTGACACCGTCACTATGATGGACACCCCACTCGACAACAAATCGAGACTGCAACTGGGAAAACAAATGACAGTCCAGTTATAGATTTCTTCTTTTTTTTTTATTTCTTCTGCTTCTTCTTCCCTCTATTCTTTGTCGCGCAACCCCGAAAAAAAGGAAACCAACAAAAGTGTCTTTTCCCAGATTCGGTGATCATCTTCTGCAGATTTTTTTTGGGAGGGTGAGTTCTTTCATGTTGGGTGAATTAGAGCAGTGGTTTGGTTTGTTGTGTTGTGTTAGAACTGTTTAGAAAAATGTTTTTGTATCGAGATACAATTTTGTTGTTAAAATCAAAAATTCTCAGTGTGCAAGAATAATATTTTTTTCAATCAAATTAAACTAATTGTAAATTTATATTGTTAAATGGGTCTTTTATAATGAATTCAGTTACATCATTGTTGGGTTAACAATTACCATCAACTTTAAACAATTATAAACGTATAAGTCCCTAATTTTTTATTTTTTTGTTCTATTTAGTCCAATTTGTTCAAAATTCTTTCATTTAAAATCTTCTTACCCACTTTCAGTGAAAAGTAAAAACCCAACGCATAATTTGCTGGGTCATCTGGTCAGTTCAACTCAAGGGTCAGGGAGGGATGTCACACAAAGCTTCACAAAACACCAGAGATTCCAGGAAATGTGTAAACAAACAAATGATTGTCCATTTCCAGCACAAAACCAAGTCCCCAAAACCCCTAAAACACAATAGAACACTTCAAATTCAAACCCAATAAAATTCACAACAATTTCTATTTAATTTCTATATAAATTAAAATTCGTAAAAAGTGAAAACTGAAAATCGAGCAATCACTTCGCATGCTGTGCGACTCAACTTCCCCCTTCCCCCATACACCATGTAGCGACTCCATTATTTCAATAAACTAGAAACCAAACAGGGAACTGGAGGAAGTTTGTAGCAGCAAAGCAGCAGTAGGGAAGGCTTTTCATGTCAACTCTACCAAGCGTAAAATCAACGACTAAACTGTGACAAGTCGAGGTGAAGAGTGGGTCCTAATTGGTGCAGGGTGATTTGTCAATCACCTACCGTGCGAGGAGGGATAAGAACTCGAGATGACATTTACCCCTTTCCCCTTAAAACTTTTTTCTCCTCCTTCTTTACCCCCCTGCAAGCAACACGCATTTTTCCCACAGCAAGACATCACCTCATTACTTACACCTGGACACAACAACACACAAACACCCACCCAAAAAAAAAAAAAAAAAAAAAAATCGAAGCCGGACACGCGCTGCCCAACACGGCGTGACCACCAAAAAACCCATTCATCATTTGGCACGAGATTGTGCACGCGTATTGTCTTTTTTCCCCTCCCTCGATCCGGATTTGACCCTCGAGTGGGCGCGAGTGTCGGAGATCACTCGAAAACAAAACCAAAAACGCCACCGTCGCTGGTCACTCGCGCCACATCAACCGGACAATAACACACGAGATAAAAATTTCAAAAAAAAAAAAGAAACAAAACCGGAAAAACGCTAAACTTATCGATTACGTCAAACACGTGTCCATTAAACAGACGTAATAACAACAAACAATAACCACACGCCACTCAGGCACCCGTCAATCACCCGGTTAAAATCAAAATTACCATCAAAACCCGTGACCCGTCGTCTTTTCTTCTCCGTTTTGTCTCACTTCACATTCCAAAAACTTCCCCCTCCCCCTACTACACCTACTTTTCCCCAGCCCCCCACCTTCCTGTCAACAAGCTGTCAATCGCCATCACCTTCGACACCCCTACTCAAAGACGTTTCGGGGATTAAGTTGCCCGTTTGAAACGTGTCTCTTAATCCCCACAGCCCGATATGCTGTCTCCCTCTAAGCATATTGCGGGTTTCGGAGACTCCCGGCGTCTCCCGGAGTCTCCTAAAGTCTCCACGAGTCTCCCCACCACCAAGAACTCGCCATTCCACCACCATCATCATCATCATCAGATAAAAGATGGTCGATTAAGACGACGAGGGGCCAAGCGGCCAGCAGAGCAACTTAGCTAAGCTACATTACTACCAGACTTAGGTGGGTTGGTTCTGGCGGGGGTGATTCGGGGCCCCCGATGGGAGATTCCTCGCGTTCGTTGGCTTTAATCCTTTCTTCCCCTCCTCTGCACCTGGTCAAAACTCGAGAGCTAGTGTGAAAACGAACCTCCTTCGCTGCAGGAGTGAACCACCAACCAACCACCTATTCAATCGACCCCCAAAACCCCCAAAAATGTGTCTCTTCGAATCTTCTCGCTCCCTCCCACCCACACCAGTTGACCAGTGGTCAGTTTATGGTCACTACTCGGTCGATCGATCGATGAAAAGGTCATTTTTCTATCTTGGTCATCACTTCGAGCCAACTTGCACGGATAATCTCGTCTTTTGGAGTCTCTTTCACCAAATCCCACAATCCTCCGTCCCTTGCGGACCCCTAGAAACCCCTGAAACACATCTATAGTGGTCACTACTCGGTTTTTTTTTGTACTGTTTAGTGTTTATGTAAATTAGGCGCGTAAAAACTAGTAGAAACTGGGGGTAAGAGCAGAAGAAAGAGGGTAAAATAAAAAATACAGAGAGAGAGAGAGATGGGTTATTTATAATGGGGCCCATCATCTTTGTTGTGCGTCCAACACGGACCCCATGGGTGCACAGCTGTCCCCTTCTGTTCCCGCCTCCCTTGCCTGCAACCAGAATCCCAGCAGCTCGTGTTACAGAAGCGACCACAGCCCCAATCGTAGCTGAAAAGACGCTATACTCTCGTCTCTCGGTTTGTACCCCTTTGTAATTACTGCAATAGGAAACTAAAAGCGCACATCGTGTGTATCGTGTGTGCGCATCGGGGCCTTTCGGTGAAATTTGGTATTAAAATTATTATTATTTTTTTTTTTGAATTTTTTTTTATTTTTTTGTGATGATTATGGTGATTATTATGTGAAACGAAGAATTAAATCAAAATTGTTGTGTTGGTTTTAGGCTTTAATGTAATGAAAAGCAGTGTTTTCTTGGATGTCATTCAATTAACGGTGCACGGCGGCCATTTGCACGCATGCTTGATTACCCCGTAATTATATATAGAATTAAGCAAGAGAAACGCAAAACGCTTAGTAAACGCACTAATGGCCACCGTTGCGACCGCCATTGTGCAGTTTGGCCGCGCTGCGCTGCGCTGCCCATGCACGACGATTCAATTCGGTGTTTTGGGTTTGGGGGAAAAATGTAAATAAAATGAAATTCGATTAATTAAATGGGTTGTTTTAAGTGAGTTGGGCAGCAGTTCAGCTGTAAATGGGGTTTTGCATACAATATACTGTGTATAGAAGTATTTTTATGATGAGGAATTTAATTTGATATGGGAAAAATAATTGAAAATTGGTCGAAAAAATGTGGAATTTGGTCCAAAAAATGTGAAATTTGTTCAAAAAACTGTGAAATTTGTTCAAAAAGATGTGAAATTGATCCAAGAGAAATGTGAAATTCTGTTTTTGGGGTAATAAAATGAAATTTTGATGTTTTTGAATAAAAAAATATAAAAATTTGGAGTCTTTGATTAGGAACAATTTTGAAATTTGATTTTCGTTCCTTTTTTTAAAATTAAAAATGCAAAATTTTAGTTTTAGATGAAGAAAATTTTCACTATTTTGAGCAAAATTTAAAAATGTTTTTTTTTCTTGGATTTGGACTACTTGCAAAATTCTTTTAAATTCATCCCAAAAAAAATGATGCCCAAATTTGAGCCAATCAACTCCCCCCTTCCAAATTATCAAATTCATCAATTTAATCATTCCCACCAACCTACAATTCAAACAACCATCAACATCAACCCCAACCAAATCCAATCGAATCAAAAAAATAAATAAATAAATAAAAACCCGTAAAATTACCACCCAACCCCCAAACCCCTCAAAACCCACCCACCCCACATCCCCGACCTCCTTAATGTAAGGGATATATACAGTTTATAAATGTGGCAACAGATTGTACAATTCCCACACACAAGAGTACATACAGTGTGGTGCGCACAGCCCCAAATCCACCAATCCGATTTGGAGGCGGCACTTGGTTCCCGAGCCACTCTGCGGAGGCAGTCAGTTACGCAAGCAATCCAATTAATCTGCCGCCAGCACTCGCACAAACTTTGCCCCATGCCGAATATAATTGAACCCACAAACTTCAACCACGTCATGAGCCGTCATAATTTCTCCGCGTTGTCTATAGCAACCCGTTTACAGCTTTCCCCTTTTCCATCATTCACAATCTAGTGTACCACCCAAAAAAAAATTACAAAAGAAGAAAAAAAAATGTTTGTTCAAACGTTTGCCACTGTTTTGCTAATTAAAACGTCACTTAACTTGGCAGAACCCCGCGACGTAATGCGATTGTCACGTGTTACCAGCATCTCGAGTGGCATTCACACGCCAAGTTTCTCAATCAAAGTGCCACGGGAAAGAGGAAAAAAAATCTTCTATTAACCTCCTGGTTGCCATATATGTATTTCTCAGAATTCACGCATTTTTACGCGTAAAAAAAATATTTTTCACGTCTGAATATTTGTTTTATTTATTTAATTTAATAAGAAAATGAAATAAATAAGAATGAGACGCAAGGTTATGTGTTATCGATTGAACTGTTCATATCCGAGTGGGTGAGCCGACGGGGAGGAAGGGGGAAGAGCGGATATTATGGCGTCCAATTGTTCACCTGTTTACTCGACTGTAGGCACAGATACCAAGCAAAAGCCCCTTATGGATTTTTGCTCTGGGGCTGCCATTCTTTGTGACAAATTGTCAATAATGAAATTACAATTCAAGAGTTGGGTACTCGAAACACTTCCCCAGTTCGTCTCTCCCCACCACCCGACTCTCCTCTTCTCCACCCACAATGCAACCACGAGCCGTTACGCATCAATCTACGTCTATGATTTTCGATTCATTAAACAACATCTTGACTGAGAGGTGTTTTGTTTGACGAGTGATGCTCCTCGCGAGCTTTCCTGCTAAACACCTATTGGAATACAATGGAGTGATGGTATCCATTTCGAACAGATAGAGGATATTGTGAATCTTTTTCCCTTGAGGGATTGGCTTTAATTTAATGGAATCTGTTGTATGTATACTTGCCTGCAGTTCACTTTAAAGTGAATTTTTTTTTTTATATAAGGGTGTGGTTTTTTTTTAGACCCGTAAATGTGAAATTTGAACGGATGTTTTTTAGGGTAATTTAATTGAGTGTGGTGTGTGGGGTTGTGAAATAGACTCCATTTATTTTACACCCAAATTCCCTTATTCCCCTCCCCCACAAAAATAAAAGAAATAAATTTTACACCACTTTTTAACCCTGTAATTTTTCATTGCATTTTATCCCCTAAAAATACTAAATTTTACCCAATTTTGAAATTGTTTCTTTAGTTTTTGGTATTTGGTCATTTCAAAATATTTTATTAAAAAAATTTAAGAAAAAAGCAAAATAAAAGGCCACTGGAATTTTATTTTCGACTTATGGACTGAAATTTCGTCCTCTGTATAGTTTTAAAAATATTATACGGAAAAAAATACCATTTACTTGAATGTTCATAGAAGAACTGAAATTTAGTGTTCGGATGTATTTTTTTAATTAAAATTTATTGATTACACAAAGAAAATTAATAATAAGAAATTGTATAAGAAAATTGCTATACACAACTGATCTAGAATTTAGTGTTCAGTTATTTCAAATACATTTTATTAAAATAATAAAAATTGACCAGCAAGCAGATTATTCATTTCACATTCAACTTTAAACTGGAATTATACGCAATTACAATTGCACTATGGAAAAAATCACAAATTTATTGATTATAAATTCAAATTCAAAATAAAAGTTGTAAACATATTATTTATCAACTGGTTTAAAGAGTTATAAACAAACCTCTTTCTAATCAATTGAAAAAATTCATTTAAACTGATTCATTTGTTTATTTTTTCCCACCCAAAATTAATAACTGCTAAATATGATCAAGATTTATTACATTTGTAATTTTTCCAGTGATTTTCCTCAATCATTTTAATATTTTTAAAACAAAATCATTTCTCCATTCTTCTGAATTCCAAGCCCAAATTTTCTTTTACTTCCTTCTACAAAGAAAAAAAAAATTTTTGGTGTCTTCAGCACCAGATCCATATCTTTTTTTTTTATTTTATCATTTTATTTTTTTATTTTCCATATTTTTATTTTTCTAACTTTATTTTTTGTTCAAATGTTATCATAGCTTGAGGAGATCGCTTCTTGTTCTTTTCAGCTTACACAGAATGAAAACTTGTTTCTTTTCTCAGCGTATTGGCAAACACAGTGGCGCGGGTGCCTTGAGAGCACCGATTCTTCCTTCTCCGATCGATATTTATCAAAGATACGGGCAACGGATAGGCGCTATTGACTGTGACATCCGGCGGCAAAAGAGGCTCAGCAACACACACACACAGCGCGCGACCTCTTGCACACTGCCCACTGAACAACCAGCGTCCCCGAGCAACAGCGCTGCCTCACACCTACCCCCAACCCCAACCTCAATATCAGCAACATCGGGTCTTTTGGATGAATCAGATACGTCGCTCGGGGGCGGATGAAGAGGAGATTGATTTCACTATAAACACCTTTTACATGATCACAGTCAACCAAAAAAAATAAGAAATGCACAAATAAATAAATAACTAAATAAATGGTCATCATTCTCTACTACGTATAGCTATTAGTATTACTAGGTAAAACCTCGTTAATTCGAACTCCCTGGTCTGAATTAAGCGGGCTTTTCTCGTTGGACTCATGATAAATCCTCACAAGACAATCAAACCCTTCCATACAACACGAGACAAGACTGATACAGGAAATAAGATACAATTTTTACCATCATATTAAATCAATCACTTCCAAATGAGTCAAATTACATCATAATGCGCACAACACGTCTCAGAAATGTCAACATTAAGTGTGGAGAGGACGTCCAAGGGAGGTAAAAAAAACTCAAACAAAGTTATTTTAGGACTTGTCACTGTCGGACGTTTTCGTACTGTAACATCATTTTAAGACGTGTCTGTATTGGACGTTCTCTGGACGTCATTTTTAGTCTAACCGGCTCATAAAAAATGACGTCAGTTCAGACAACGTCCAACACTGACACGTCCTAAAATGACGTTAATGCAACATTTGTTTCACGTCCCTAAATAGTAAATATGTATTGTTGACATCTTTGAGACGTGGTTGTGCGAATTTTGGGTTATAAACTCCCAACCCAAGTTCCAACATTTGTTTCTGTTTGTGATTGACCTTTTCGGTTATTTCGATGATTTTCATTGAGAACAAAAAATCACAGATTTATACATGTAATGTAACAAACCGATGGTGAAATTTACATATTTATAATTGCAGAAATTGATTATCAGAGGCAGGAAGTTCAGACAAATACATATAACCTGCTGACAAACACATGCTAAAGTGGTTTTCGGATAATGTAATATCAACCCGTTTTTTCCTGTAATTTTGCCTCATTTAATCCTCATTTAATCCCAATTTATTTAAACTTTCGCATTTAAACTTCACAAACTTGAACAATCCATCATTCCATCCATTCAGTCAGACCCATTTCCACATTAAAACAAATATACGATGCACATCAGTCATCACTCATCACCATTAACGTCCACATATATTTTTATTCCCATCATTTTATCATGGCAATAACTGTATTACCATTTTTTACCGTCATTATTACTATCATCGAAGATCCCATTCCATGCAATGTTAATTAGATGACAGCTGATTGAGGGGGCGGCTCATTCGGAGCTCCGGATATTGCAAATGGAGGACGAGCAGCGTCCGCACTTACACGCACGAGGGCGCTTTTGCCACCCAATCAAACTCGAATCACCTCTACTCGATTGGTGACATTTGCCAATTACAACCCTTTAACACCGCATCACTTTTTCCCCCTTCATCCCTTTTAAAAACGCACAAACCAGCCGCCAGAGGTCGCAGCGAAACGCGGCGGGGGTCACGAAACACGGGGTTGCCTCGCAACGAGAGTATATACGAGACCTTTTTGTACCCAGCGACGAAAAATGTTATACTTAATTAAAAATGTGTCTGATTAAATAGACGCGTTTTCTCTTTTCTCCTGCGGCTACCTTGGAGCTACACCACTACCCAAAGAGTTTCGCAGCTCGAGGCCCCAAGTGGAACGGGGTTGGGTGTGGTACGGTGGGGTCCTTATGGGAGGCCCCGGTTACTTTCTCTCTCTTATTGATTGCACTTGTGGCCTGCTAGCGTCTTATGAAATTAAGGTTTTCGCACACAAAGAACCAACATTAAAGTTAACGCTATTAGATGGCGAGTAAAAAGTAAATATGGCGTTCAATTAAATCGTTGGTGAGGGGAAAAAATGTTGTGTGGTGAATTAGTGGTAAAAATTGGGGGATAGTGATTTTTTTGGGGATTAGGGGGTTTAATAGAAGTGATGGAAATAATTTAATTGAAATTGAAGAATGGAGATTTTGGGGGAATACAGTAAAGGTGACTGCTGTCCTTTGCTGTGCTTTGCTACATAGCATGTGGTGTTGATGGATTTTTAGGAGAATTTTTATGGGTGTTGGCCATTTTTGTGGAAAATGAGTAAAATAAAGAAAATAGCTTTAAATTTTATCTGTATTGTTTATGGAATAAAGTAAATGAAAATTTATTCAATGTTGATTTGGAGGTTTCAGTGACTACTGTCTGCAGTTTTAGGCCAATCTGCATATTATCTGAAATTTTGATGAAAATTGTAGAAATTCTATAGACAAAAAAAATTACTGGCAATTTTTTTTTTTGCAGATTTTTTTTTTTATTTGTAAGGGGTACAAAAATATCAGTAAATACTGTAAGCAGGAAATCTTCAAGTATTCTGCACATAAGTTTGCAAGTTTTTTGAAAGACACACAATACCTTTAAAAAACCTGCAGAAATACTGCAGAATTACCCCAGAATTTTTAAATTCTGCGACAGACAATCTCCAGACATTTCAACCAGGGTATCATCATTATCAACAAACACCACGCAGTAAATATCACATTTTTACATAAATATCAAAAAAAATATTTTCCCATTTTTCCTATTACATTTCCCTCGAATTTCTCAGTTTCTCAATTTCTCCATTACATTTTTCCAATTTCCCTTTGTTTTCATGTAATTTATTTGCAAATTTAATAATTTTAAAACTTCTTAATCTCCCAATTTGCATTAAATGATTCAATTTCTCTACATACAGTACACACTCACTAACAATAGTTAAATAAATTCGATATTTTCCTCCATATCATTCCCCACACCAATTTTTCACATACAACAATAAATCCGGAGTTTTTCAAGAGTTTGAAACCTCCCACGCAGTCGAGTGGCCATCAACTAATTAACTAACGAGGACAATTACGGATGGGAAGATGCGTGGCGTGACATGAAAAAGTGTGACGAGAGAAGAAACTGCTCACCAGTCAAGAAATCAAGATAGTGACTAATAATAATCTTATTTTGAGAACTCGTGTTCTTCCCGCGCGTTAATCACTCACGCACGCGCACACATGATGACATTCCAATGAAAAAGAGAGAAAATATACTACACGAACTAAATTTTCCTTTACTGATAAAAAAAATTAAACTCCGAAATACAGTAACACAATGAAAGTCGCAACCTTAATTACGTGTGTGCATTACGAGAGAGAAGAAGAAGGAAGAAAAAAAAACGTTAAAACGTTAATTACACCGTGCCATTCAATGTTTCCATCATTATAGCATGTGAAAATCTCACGGCAGAAAACACCGGATCCAAGTATCATTGCTTATTCTCACCTTTAAACATGCCAACTAATTCACAACCCTTTTAACCCATAAAATCAGTAGCTGTTGCATCTGTCGTAAAACTGGTGTTAAGTTTTATTATTGTTGGTAATTTTTTTGAAAAAAGTTTTGATGGTTTGTTTTGAGTAAAGTTAGTGTAGGAAAAAGAATGGAATTGTGTTTTAGGTTCTTTGTTTCAATAAATAGGCAAATTTTGGTATTAAATTTAAGAAGTTTAATGGTTGAGAATTGGAGGATGTTTATTAATTAACCCAAAATCCATCAATTGCGGTCAGTTTTATTACATGCCCAATCTTATTTTTTAAATCCTACGTGTAAATTTCACATAAATGGTTAAAATGACCGCTTTTACCATAAATTTCACAATTATAAGTTTATAATAAATTTATAACTATATGTAAATAAGGAGTTTGCGCTGGTGTTGTGACTTATCTTACGAGTTGTATTGCAACTTATCTTACGAGTTGTATTGCAACTTATAAGACAAGTCTTATAAGTTGCACCAACGCAAACTCTCTATTATGTTCAAGTATAGCGATCGTAAGTTTGGACAAAGTGTGTTTTAACAATTTCTTAATATTAAAATTTTTATTTATTTCTTATTCTTTCATAAATTAAATAAAATGGAAATTGTTAAAATCAAAAGTATGACCAATAAGTGTAGAAATAGTAGCTGCATTCAAAAACTAAAACTAATTTGTGTTTTAGTTGTGTTTTATGTTTTAGACGTCACTTGTTCTCATTAAACTGAGAATAAATGAGAAATAAGTTACGCCTAAAACACAAAACACAATTTTTGTTTTAGTTTTTGAATGCAGCTAGTGTAAGCAAAAAAATATGCAGGAAATTATTAAATAATTGATATTTAGTTGAGAAACCCTTGTTTTCAGTTTTCACCCTTATAAAAATGGCTCTGCGGAATCCTGAACAAGTACTACGGTATGCATAATATACATTATGAAAAACTGTACATAATTTCTCAAAGTTTCTGTAGATGTGCGTAGCAGCTTCTACATAAATCAATGTGGGTGAGTTACTGAATTCTGCATAGTCATGCAAAAATTCTTCAGAATTGTGTAAATTCAAATTCACATATACAAATAATACACAAATTCGGTACAAAATTCGTGCAGAATATACATTCCACACACGATCTTCTGCAGACTTCTGCAGAATAATTTTATAAGGAGCAGTTACAACAACGTCCACTTATTGTTAATCTTCCGGACCTTTTCCAAAAACTGTAAGAGTCATTAAGCATTTTTTGGATTTCTAGCACAGATTTGATACTTGTGCTCTTGCTATATTAAAATTACGTTATTTTAACACACTTGAAGTAACATGTAACAATTTATATGAGTGTTAAACAACCAACATTATTTCAAATTTAGTTTTAACATAAATTTTTCCATCTATGACCTAACACATTCTTGCCATTTTTAACATACCGAATAGAATCAACATTACGTACTTCAAAATAGTTGATATTTCACTTTTTTTACAAATTACAGTATTTTACAACATCATTTCAACATCACAACTAACTCAATACCGTTTCAGCACTTAAATAAACACCTCTATCATCCACCACAACAACAAAAACAACAACAAACGCAAAAAAACTAAAATAAAAGAAACAAAATCAAAACAAAACAATTCACCATTAAAAAAATCACAACTCAACTCTTCATTAAACCTCATTTCCACTATCACCGACAAAGCACCAACAAAACTACAGCAATATACATCATCTTGCCCAAACAACACTAAAAAAAAATTTAAAAAAAATAAAAATATCAAATAAAAAATTTTTCTATTAACTTTGACGACATGGTAATAAAACAATAATTAAAGTGTCTTTTCCAGTTTCCATTTATTTACTCGTATCGTGTCCGTTGCCATAAACATGCTAATCGTAATAATCGGCTTCACTGCAAATGACCACACCACGCACCTTGCTCATTTTCCACTCGTGTTATATTTTATTATTATCATTATTAATTCTCTTTTTTTTTACGACTCATTTTCCCTTTACTGACCAATCGACCGACACGTTTTTCATCCGATGGATAGATGTATGGCGTGATCTTGCAAATGATTATATTTTTCATCGCAAGTGGACGAGTGGATGGGGGCCTGCAGCACGTGGGGTGGTTCTTGAAAAGTGGTCAGGAAATTAAATCATTTCCTCTGGTCATTGCCGAGCGATTCTAACGGACGATACGGATTCGAAACGACCGGCCAACGAGGCTTTAATGACGCCAATACATCATCGAGGGAATCATCAGTAACAACAAACGATTCATCATTACTTATTTATTTATTTATTTATTTCATTTCATTTCCCAGCAAAAAAACTTTGTAAAATTTTTGTAAAAATTTTGTAAAAATGTTGCAAGAATTTGGCCACTTTTTTTTTTTTTTTTTGCAAAATTTAAGCATTTTAAACCATGCAAAACAATGGGTCACAAATCTAAATTTTACAAAATTTTTGTAAAAAAATTAAATTTTGCAAAATTTTTGTAAAAAAATTAAATTGTGCAAAATTTTTGTAAAAAAATTAAATTGTGCAAAATTTTTACCAAAATAAAGTCACAAATTTGTACAATATTTGCAAAAAGACTGAAATTCTAACAGAAAAATGCAAAAATTTCATATTTATTTTTTCATGTGTAAAAAAAATTAAATAAATTGCAACTCTTTCAACACGTGCAATTTATTACCTTCATCAAAGCCGGCGGTGTATAATTTTGGACTTTTCATTTCATTAATACATCTTAGTAATTACTGTATTCATTTCTTGCGTGAGACGAGTCCGAAATGGAAACTTTTAAGTCCCAACATGGACCCAACACTTTCTGCCTGCTTGGTGCTCAGCCATGCAAGAGGGCTGAGTCACAGTAAAGCGAGTAAACAAGAGAAATAAAAAATAGAAAAAATATGATATTAATTAAAATCGACTTTTAGAAAATGTTATTTTTCTGTTTGTGTGTATTGACCAGTGACCACTTGGTAGAATATGAAATATGGCGTGTATGGTGTTGTAATGTGTTTGTTTTTTTGTTTTATTTTATTTGTGTTGTTGTAATTACCGATATTTATACCGAAATAGAGAGTTGGAATTGTTTTTCTGATTAAATATTTATTTTTTATTGAAAATCATTACTGTTTGAGTGTGATTCGCTGTTGTTGATTCTTTGGATACTCGAGAGTTTGAGTGTTTTTTTTTTGTGTTTATTAAATCATTTTATTATTAATTAAATCAGCAATGAAAGAGTTATCTTTATTTTAGCTACACCTGCATGATTCCCATTATAAAAAGACTATAAAATGATGAAATGGTTGTATTTATGCATTTACTTCACCTATTTTTGATGCAATCGTGTGAGTTAAAGCTGTTTCCAGTGTTTAATCAGACTTTATAATCAAAATTAATTTTTTTTCTACGGTAGTTTTCTCTCCCCCACCTGCTGAGGCTGAGATTATCTCATTTTCTCATGGCCGTATTAAATTGTGAATTATTTGCGTAGTGAAATTTTCATAAATAAAAAATAAAATAAATAGTAAATGAAAAAATTTGTAATTTTTATGCATTTTGAGCAAAAGTAGGCAAATTTTTTTTGTAATATTATTTTAAAATGAAAAATTTCTAATTTTATGCGTTTTATGCAGATAAGTTTTAAAAAACATATATTATTCCAAATAAAATTTTTTTCTCTAAAATTAGTGCAAAATATGCCGGAAATGCGCAAAACATTTCTGATTTTATGCATTTTTATGCAAATAAAATTTTTAAAAAGCGTATTACGTATTTCAAATTATAATTTTCTCTAAAATTACAGTGCAAAATGTACAAAAAATGTGTTAACAATGTCCAAAAAAAATTCTAATTTATGCAAAAATTCGAAAAAATTTTAATATTTCAAAAAAAAAAATTCAACAGTTTTATTCTAATGGGTAAAATAATCGACATTTCAAATTTTCATGCATTTCATTTAAAAAATATTTTTCTAAAATAAATGTTCTAAAAATCTTTAATTTTAAAGCCCAAAATGCGTCGAAATCACGTTAGAAAAGATACAAATGTGTTCATTTCACAGCCATTGTGGCTATATCGTTGGCAAATCCAAATATTGCACATAATATCCTTGCAAATGGATTGATATTGGTGTTCAATCAATGAAAGCCGTGTGTGACGAGGGCGTTTTGGTTGCTGAACCTGATCCAGTGTCTATGAAAAGAGTAAACAGACGGGGCGTTAGTAACTGGTCGCTTCTAATGAAATTTACGAAAGCGAGTCTAGCACCAATAGCGCCTTGGGTTCGATATTTTATTAAGCTAGATACGCCTTGCTCTACCGTATGCCTTGATACGTGCGTCAATACTCTCTCCTTTTCATAATTGGATTTATTCGAAAACTCTAATGAAACCGTTTCCAGAAACTCCTTTGTCACTAAAACCGAACCGCTTTTAAATTAAATGAATTTCCTTATACAAACGAC
Source organism: Geophilus flavus (assembly GCA_034695885.1). NCBI lineage: Eukaryota > Metazoa > Arthropoda > Chilopoda > Geophilomorpha > Geophilidae > Geophilus > Geophilus flavus. The sequence continues at coordinate 36,769 of JAQFZO010000096.1, forward strand.
ACCTAGAGACAAAAAAGAAAAAAAAATTCTTTTCGTCTCTATTTGTGAAATTTAACATATGAGATGACGGGCCTCATGTTAATTAGAAGAGTCAACGGTTGGATGGTGCAAACATGCATGTATAGGTACGTGAAGCGGGTCGAGTAATGAAAGAGTGGAGCAGAGTAGAGGATAAGATGACAAAAGGCATTCAATTTTCCAATTTTGACTGCTTCGTTAACTATCATAGGGAGGGGAAGGACAAAACATAAGGAGTCGAGATCCGTAGGGAAGGATCCGTGCACTTTTCTGCCAAGTCAGCATCATGAGAAAAGCACGCGCTGTTTCATTCCATGCCGGATGTATATTGTTTTACATGCATTTTGCCCGTTAAAATTCACGCTACTTTGATCTTTGGCGCTTCTTCCCACGTTACCTGCTGTGCAAGATAGAATTTACTGTGCCGGCAATGTTTGTTTTATTTTTCAAGAAAGATATTTACTACTCCGTATCTTTATTTCCAATGTTTGACTATTGACTATTGTTGACTGTTATAGTACCGTAATAAAAATTGTTGCAGAAACTAAGGATTGTTGTAAAAAAAGAATGAGAATTGTTGCAGAACTAAGGATTGTTGTAAAAAAGAATAAAAATTGTTGCAGAAACTAATGATTGTTGTGAAAAAGAATAAAAATTGTTGCAGAAACTGACCTTTCTTGCAAAACTACAGATAATTATTGCAAAACTATACTGACAATTGTTGCAAAACCAATGATCAACTGTTGGAAAAAATAAAAATAGTTCTATAAAAACTGATTGTTGCAAAAAAGCAGTAATTGTTGCAAAAACAATAATACTTGTGACAATAATCGTTTTTCAACAAAGAGATACAGGAAATTGTCAAGAATGTTAAATCACAGTTTTGTGAAATTGTTTCTGCAACAATTATCACTGTTATTATTAGTCAACAAATGTTTACAAAAATTGATGTTTGTTTTTTATTAAACACTGCCAATTTCCAGCTTTCAAGAATAGGCATGCAGTAGTTGTTGATGTGAAAATATTACACTGACACCCATTTTCCAGTTTTCTGCTTGTCTTGCTGATCAGGTCAACCTTGACTTTCAGCTTTGATTGGTCAGCCCCAGCACAGCAGACTTGTTTTCAAACAGTAGGACCTTAATATATTTTACAGGAAGTCTCTATTGCAGGAAGTAAGCTAGACAATGTCAAGAGATGAGTGATGTAAGAGATTGTCCCATTAAACTGTAGCTAGTTTAGTATATAGTCTGCTCAAATAAAAACATCAATTTTAACGAAGGACTTGCATGGGCGCCATTTTCAGCAAGATAATAAGCCGAAGAGTATAGTTTATGTACAAGAAGAACTTCCACTCCCATTATTTCTACACGCATGCGTAGAGTCTCCCATAACTCACGACAAAAACGAGATTCACGAGACTTTTTACATTGTTATACACTCATCGAAACAAAACCGGATAAAAACCGATCAATTGCAACAACCGTGTTGTTCAACAATACAACGTTCTTTGTCACAACACAACAATATTCCACAATAATTTAACAATAGTTTTTCATGCGAATATTGTGGTTAACAATAGTTTTTTATATGAATATTGTGTTTAACTCATTCTATAATCGAAACAAAGCTAGATAAAAACAAATATATTGTTTCAACAACTCCATCGTTCAACAATAACCTCTTTCCAACAATACATTCTTCTCACTCGCCCCTCATTCCCCAGTCCCCACTTAATAAAAATTCAATTACAAAACAATTCAAACAAAGTTACAACAAGCAAAGCAAATAAATCCAAAACACCCACACCAAACACCAACACCATTGCCCTCTCGTGACGGAACCTAATTGAAGGCACGTGCCTCATATTCCGAGCACCCAATGACATCATTTCCGGTCGAAACTCGCGTCGCGTGAACACTAACAACAAAAGGACGATTTATATAGAACCTGCTATTAAATTAATAATTCATCACATTTGAATGAATGCACTCGTATTCCAGGTATACACGACCAGACAACTTTAGTACTGCGTCGCATACAATCATTTTTTTCTCTCTCTTTCTCCGACACACACATCACACACAAAAAAAAGAGATAGAGAAAATGAAGCGAGGGCGGAGTCATGACCAAGTGCTCATTTTCCAGATCAATGCAACCTCATACCCAACCGAGTTGAGATAATACGGTGCGACGCCATGGCACAAGAGTTAGAACGAGAGCATTTGTCGATTAATTTTTTTTTCTCCCCTTTTCAGGTGGGGTCTGTGGCTATAATTGGGCGGGAAATGCACGTGTCACGAGCAGGTCTCATGTTCCCACCGGTCAGGTGAGGCAAGTATAGATTGAGGGGGAGAAAAATTGTGTTGTCGAGACGCAGACAGAGCTGAAAACCACTTTGGTCACGTGAATATAAAAAGAAAGAAAGAAAGGAAGGAAGGAAGGAGAGGAAAAAAATGTGAAATAAAGATGGTGGGTTGCCCTGCCTTATGTGTGATGTGAGATTTTGTCATGTTTTTTTTTTTGAGGTGGTGTTGAACTCTCGTTGTGATGAAAATAGTTATGGAAACCTCGTTGTGACGAAACTATACGTTTTGTATACTTTTACACTGTTATTGCTAAACTTCTTGTCAGTTTTCTTTTTAGATGTTAAATAGTACTGTATTTCCTCTATTTCTCATTTTAACGCAACTGAAAAAGTCGGGGGTCAATGGTGGCTTTTATAATGGAATTTTTACTTTTTTTACATTTTAATAGATTGATAAAGTTTAAAGGTTTCGTTTTCGTTGTTTATTCCCTGCTTTTTGTTTTTTTAAAACATTCGAAAAACAACAAAACAAAAACTTTGAATTCACCTATTGTGTTTAACAATTGTTTTTCAAGTCAACATTGTTCAACAATAGTTTTTTATGCGAATATTGTGTTTAACAATAGTTTTTTATGCGAATAATTGTGTTTAACAATCGTTTTTCATGCGAATATTGTGTTCAACAAGTTTTTCATGTGAATATTGTGTTCAACAATCGTTTCTGCAGTTATTTAGGTTCAAATTTCAGTAAATAATTTTATGTTTTAATGATTTTCGTTGTATCATATGACAATTATTCACTTAATAATTTTTAACTAATAAAGATGTTCTTCAATGTTTGCAAATTAATTTAATTTTTCCTTATAAAATAACAAAAATCTCACATTTCAGTTGTTTTGCATGGTAATTTCTGACATGTTTGAATATCAATTTCACACATATTTCACTTTCAAAAACACGTAAAACATTGTTTTAATCATTTTCCAAACAGTACCCAATGGTAAACATATTCCCACATCACTAATTACTCACGTTCATCAATTGCCACCCTCACTCTTCCGCTCCCATCCCATTACACACACATTTCAATCTCCATTTTTATTTTCTCCAAAACACCAACCAATTTCACAATATTCAAATGAGAAAATAAACCAGAATCCCTGGGAACTGCATTCTGGGACGGCTAATGGAGGTTGCTTGTTTTTCCGAATAAAGAGAGAAGGATTTTCGAACCAAAGGCGCATCAGATTATAGACCCCCACCCCTCCAAAACAAAAAAAACCCCAAACCCCTCTTTTCTCACTCTCACTCATCACACCAACCACCTTCATCCACCATAGATGGCGCTACTCATTTCCATGCCATCATCTCTCCGGTTGAACCACAACTGTTTTTGTGATGGAAATGGTTTAACCAATATCGGATATGCCCTGGGAAACGGAGCATGCGTATACTTTATATTCTTTTTTATTTTTTCATTATTTATTTTTTTCTTTATTCCACAAACCATCAATGCAATTGTGGAGTTAAATTCCAACCTTAATTAACTTTAGCCTCGTGGGAATCACAGCAAGAAACCATAAAGAAAAGGAGAGAGAGAGATAAAAAAAAATAAGGTGCATTAGCAAATGTTTTTATCTTGTCACATTAGGCCTAATATAATCCATGGCATTTGTCCTTTCCTTTTCAAACATGGGAAGAAATTTGTACATTAATTTCATTTTTTTTTTTTTTGTGGAGTATAATAAAGATGATATTTTTTAAGGTGAATTTTTTTCGTGTTTATTAGTAGTTAAAAAAGTGAAAAGGAGAATAACAAACTTGTTCCAGGTGCATGAGTAAGGTAAGGGGGCAGGGTAGTTGATTTTGCGGATCCTTTTCACTTCCTTTTCTCTTTAGTCACGGACTCCACAACAAACTAATCCATCATTTACCGCGTACTGACCCCTTAAAACCATTCAAAATCCTTAATGGATTACCACA
>JAQFZO010000097.1:0-40978 GCA_034695885.1 Geophilus flavus
AAGATATTATAAAAAATGTAAAAAAGGTGAAAAAGTTTTTAAAAAATCTCAAAAGAATGATAAAAAATTTTTATAAAAATTTAATAAAAATTTTTTTGAGTGAAAAATGCGTTAAAAATCCCCACCTGCAACTAAACAGCATTAGCGAACACATGCACAGGTGAGGTACCCACCTGGTAAAGCAACTAAACGCTCTCTCACTAGTTTCTACATCATGCTACGATGTCATTCTACTAGGCGGAAGAAATAGAAAAAACACTCATACCTATTTTAATCATACCTAACACAAGGGTCGGCCAATTCTCCATTCTAGCCGTTAACCCTTTGAGAAATATTTGGTGAAGGAACATGACAGTTTCACTAAAATAAAATAAATAAAAAAAAAGAATAACAAAATCAATACAAAAATTTAATTTAAAAAAATATATATGAGAGCAATTTTGTCTGTCTGAGTGACAATTTTTTATATTTTCTTTTATTATAATAAAAAAAATGTCGTCAGAGTTTCAATTGAGGGAAAAACAGAAAAAAGTCAATATTTGAAGATTTCCTCCTGTAGATTTCATCGGATGTCTACAAATCTTGAAAATTCTCACGCATCATGACATTTATAAGAGGTTGTAACTTACTAAAATAATATGGCGTGCAAACCATTTCTTATTGCCGTCACAAAATAATCATTTTTATATTAAGTGCAGAAAAATCCCGTGGGCAAAACCCACGTATTATTTGTGGTTTCTGCTCAGTTGAATGCTTCTAATCTAATGCAGCTATTTTTCTGGTATCTATATCACCAAGTCAACAACTAGAAATCCATCCCTGGATGTTTATTTCTACCGAGTACGAAATAATAAAAACCACAAAATATTAACTCGACGTCCAAAATAAAAAAAAACCAAAAAAAAAAAATATTACCTACGTATTGCACTTTTACTTATTATTATTAAATTGAAATTCCAAGAACAGGGGAAGAAAAAAAAAGAAAATCAAAGCAGGACATTTTACTTATATTTAAATATGAAAAGTGAAAGTCATTTACATTTGCCATGGCAACTATAAATCCACTAATCGATTTGACCGTCATGACAACGGAAGTGGCTCACCTGTTGAGGAAAATGGAATTAACATCGTCATGAGTGCAAGTCGGCGTCTTTGAGCTGGCCGCCATTTTAAATGGACGTAAAAAACACGCGACAAGAAGCTGAAGCTGTTCCACGTATTCTTCTTCTTGCTCCACCATTCGGAAGACGAGGCTGTTAAATAAACACAATTAACATAGACTCTCCCCTGATAAAAAACAAAAACCAACAAAAACAGATCCATTACACTAAAAACAGCCCAAAGGAGGAAAACTTACATCCCAACATCTGCTTCTGCATGCATGTTGCATGTTTCAAGCCCTCCCAAAAGCCCACAAACCATTCTTTTCTTACAAGAAAAACGAGCAGCACATTTTAATTTATCAGCTCTAAACCCGCAAGGCCCTTAATACGGCCCGTTTTCCTTCCGAGGTATAATAACTCCGACACCATCATCACACGATGGCCTTTTTAAGGAGCTATTTCTGACTTTACCAGATTTTGCCCGCTAAAGAATTGTGTGATATTTAAAATATGAAGCAGGCTAGGGGCAGCATAACAGCTCAGCTTTCAAGTGTGCTCTGTCGATAAATGGGAAGAAATTGTTCATCACACGAATGAGATCGAGGCAAAAAAATAAGACAAGCCGGAAAAAAAATTGCTCGAGTTGTCGTCTCACGAGACATGTTATAAGGGAAAGCACCTGCGGCAAGATGGTATTGTCACACAAGTTAATTCGGCAGAAAAATCGTTAATCTTATTAGCGTGTAATAATCTATGTAAATGTATGATTATTTGGTTTGCACTACCTGTTACGCTTTTTCATGTTTTCCGCATGAGGTGAATTAATGTATTCTTCCACGATTTGCTTCCACCGACGTCGACATAACCAACCACGGAAGAAACTTTGCACCTAGAATCATGACAGGACAACAAACAGTTTACTATTATTAATTCATTGCTTTTAAAAATCCTTAAATAATTGATCGATAAAATTTGAAAATAACTTTTCCGAATAATTTTTAAAGTGAATTTTTATCGACAGAAATTCTTCGACCATTATTAATTCACTAATAACTACTCCTCGAGCTCGCATTGTCACACGGGGATTAAGCATGTATTAAAATAATGTCACGAATAATGTTATACGAACGATGCGGGAGTGACAAAGCATAATTTTGCGCTTCGACTCGTCCAATTGCATCAATTACGTACAGTATGTGATTTTACATTTAAAAATTGGCGAAAAGGGAATATTTACATGAACTGAGGTTGAATATTCTGGATTGAATTAAGGAATGATAAATTGAATAAACGATCGGTAGATTTTGATCCCTATTTGATTCGACCAGTACCTGCAGATGGAATTTATCAGAACGAGCTTTTCATGCGAGTGTAAAATCCAATTCTGTACGGCCAAATCCAGGGGTGACCCCCGAGAGATCTCTTGTAGTGCAACTCCGAAAGCGCTCTCATGATTCTACTGTAATTCGGATCTGAATTACTAGTTTTTATTTTTATTTCTTAACCTTTATCTTCCGTCTGTTTCACTGAATTGCACCTGTGCTTTAATGTCACCGTACTGTATTTTATTATTGCGTGAAATGAGTGAATGCAAAGAGGAAAATTAATAATAACTCACTCAACTATACAGCAGCATCGAGGAATAATCACGGGGAACTGCATTGCACAATTTCTAATTGCATTCATTCGGTACAATTGCAACCGTAATTGTGTAACCTAGCAATTTCTCTTCTCTTTCTTCGTAACTAAACATTTCCCTCGAGATAAACCATTAAGTACAATTTTGTTGCTAGCATCAAATTTATATAAGTATATTGTTTTAATGTAGAATAATAAACATGATATATTTCGAGGAATTTTGATTCACCGAGTCACTATCCTATTAATGCGATAATGAATTCCATATCGTTCTGTCAGTTTTATTAGTGATTTTACTGCTTTTCTTTACAGTTTCGTAAGAGTGGCGATTCCAGTTATGTTTGTTTATGAAATGATGCGATCAAACGCAACAGTGCAATAGTAATTTTCCAATAGTAACAGCAGCCTTCACTGCACACCTGCAGCATTTCGCAATACGGTACTAATCAAGAATTCTCTCATTTATCGATGTGCACGGAAACTAAATAGCAAACTAAAATCATTTAATTTCGCACTTTCACCCACTTGTCTTAGATTTACGACTCCGGAATTTTATATCGATCTTATAAAAGTTTAAAATGAAAGTAAAGTAAAATATAAAATAAATAAGTAATTAAATGAAGGTAAAGAAGCGTGAAAAAGTGGTGGCACATTTTGTTTACCCAATTCCCTAAGGAATTAACCAATAAATCGAAAGCAATTCATCTTCTGATTTGTTTTTGTTATATGCCATTGTCAATCAATTAACCTTTCCTCGAACGGTTAATTTCATTGACCACATATTTACCCCGCGTTTATAAATAAACAAACAGTTAAAACAGTTAAAAAATGTTGCATTACATAACTGCATAAAAAATGAAGAGACTTGTAGGTGGAAATTTATGAGACACTGCAGCATTCTAACCATAGAGAATTTTTTTTGGGTGTGTAAATTATAATGATAAACGAGCATTGTTAATGTAATTATCCTATGAAGAAAGAAGAAAAAATTCGATTTATTCGTGTAGCACCGTTTGTGTGATGAATCAATTTTACTTCTACCCGAAATGTGTTAAGTCTTTATTTAATTAGTAAATTTAAGATCACACAAACAAAAGCAATTCGAAAAACCTTTATTTTTCTTCATTACCTATGTTTAGTTATTAATTGCATTTACACTGGATTTGAGAAATGACTTATTACTGTAGATCAATGATGAATTGCATTGATGCATACAAAGGACCCATATTTTTACCAGAGGATAGACACATGACATGGAAATTACAATTTTTAATATCCTGCAACTTAATGGGGGGGGACTCAAGTTCCCGTCTGAAATTCTTTCCTGTTTTCTTTTAAGTGATGAAATTGTTCTTAAGTATGAAATTGATTGAATAAAGGAGGAACTAATTTCAGTATTAACTCGTGTCGTGGGTATAATAAAAAAATATTTATCAAAGATAATCGAGTTTATTTTGTAAATATTGCCGTATATGAGGATGAGGGGAAATATTGCATTGAATCCCTCAGCAGTGTTTTTGCAACTCATTTAAACCAGTTTATGTTTTGTGTTATTAGCTGCAGTAAAGTATGAAAACTTCACAGCATTTGAACATTCAGAAGCAGCTGGCTAGGATAAAAAGACACGATTAAAAAGAGAAAAGCGTAGCCGAAATTTCAAGGCTCGATACAAAGTAAGTATAATGGAAAAACCTAATGACGCCATTGTGTACAGGTCTTATTACTCGGTTTAAAGACGATGGATTGATTAGTGTCGACATTTTCTCTATTAAAAAATCTTATTTACCGGATTAAGCGTGCTAAAATAATAGGTAAAGCAATATGATACGCAAGACATTATATAGTTTTTCTTCCAGAGGGCCCTCAAGATCATTCAAAGCAATTATTTATGTACCTTTTACTGCATTATAAATTCTAAGTTGAATTTTTGATCTAAAATGAATTACAAATTCCCTGCCTACGGTACTTTTTTTTACTCTGGTTTATTTTGTGGATAGGAATTTGACTGACATAGCTTCTAATACCAATTAATTCTCCCTTAAAACTAACTTCGTACTAAGTACTAGAATAAGTAATTTTTTTTTTCTAATATAAAAAAATTTCCAATTCACTTTTGAATGCAAATCTATTCAAACAGACTGGGAACTGCAATAAAGGGGAAAAAATTAAATCAAGAAATGTAATGCAAACCACATGAACCATCAAATTGTCAATCTTGTTTAAAAACCAGATGTGACCACTTGGTGCGGTCTCTTCTTCATAAATATGTGTATACAAGGCGAGCCACATCTTACTCTGAGCCTCAAAAATCGATCTGGGGCCGCGTTTATTTGAAAACGTTGAAGTGTGTCAAAGTCTGGGGTCACGAGAAATGAATGTTGACGCTCCATAACGCTCGGGATCTATATTCATTACACCGTCTAGGGAATCCATCCGCGTTAATGGCGTTCATCATTCATTTGAGCGAAAGCCTGTAACGGATTTTCATTCTTTCTCCTCCCCTATTTCAATTGCTTCTTCTTTTTTTTATGCTGATTTCAGTTTTTAGAATATTTGAAATTTAAAAATTCTCCAATGAAATACATTTCTAAACCCATCCACGTGCGTACATTCAACTTCGAGTACGGAACCCATACAACTGAATTTTTCAGAATCGCTATGGAGGCAATGAAGCAATTAAAATTTTACTCGGAGCTGCTTATTGATATTTTTTTGAGTGGGTTTTTATTTGAAAATCAGTTGACAGTCGTTCGAATCTCGAGCATAGACTGACATTCGAGGCATTAAAGCCGAAACCGTACCTTCCAAAAGGAATCACGAGCGGAAATCGACTTTGTATCGAATTTGATTCGACAAATAATTTTTTTTTGTCTTATCATTGGGTAAGTCTAAAGAAAGTCATTTCGAAGAAATTGATTTCTAGGCATGAATTTTCGGCGTTTTCTTGCAACATCTAAGGTTGATTTTTGCATAAAATAACAACGTAAGTAAACAAGATATGCGATCTCGGGATGAACAGTATAAGGAGAAGACAAGAATATACATCCTTATGCGTGGGAAATAAATACAAAGATTCAGTCGACTGGAATATGGTTGCATTAAATTTCACTCTAGATAAGCTACAGTAAACAAACTTTCAATTTTGTAAAATATAAGTTTCCTACGGTTTATACTTTGCATTGCATTATTAAAATTGGAAATTCGGACTTGCAAAACGTGAATTGGTGATGTGTATTGGCAGAAAGGTTATTTAAACCGAAGTGATGGGCAACCGCGAGCTCGATACTTAGCAATTTATAAGCTTACATGCGAAAGATGTAACGTTAAAGTGAAATAATTTGGAAAGTAAGAGCGGTAAATGATGTATGAGTAATACCTTTTTAATCTTCTTTATTTCTTCACTTTCTTCGACTTTGACTTCGTTGTTCTCGACAGGGTCGAAGAGTTTCATTTCCTTCTGCAACGAAGAGATGTCTACATGCAGTTTCTTGATGTCTGAAGTGTATTCCTCGCATTGTTGCATATACTGATGTTTTGCAGTTTTTTCGCTTTCGACAATTTGCAATAAATACAAGTGTTTTTGTTCCAATTCTTCTTTGAGCAAAAATAGTGAACTAAAACTAAATTTTAAAAAAAAATAGAAAAAATTAAGTTCGATTTAATTAAAATATATTTAATTATTAAATTTTAATTAGCAAACACGAAACCACAAATTTTTAATCCGACAAATGTTTACTCCCTACTAAAGCACCAACTTAAAGATCTTTTTTATTAGGTATTATTATTATTAAAAAATGAATAAAGAGAAAAGAAATGACGTCAATTGCATGGCACGAAAGTACGTAATGTTTACCTGGCTTGTTTAATTGCGTCGATCCACAATTCGCATTCGGTTTCTGTTTCGGCTCGTAATTCGTATTGCCGTAATTCTTCTTGCCGAAATCGGATTGCGAAGCAATGCTAATGATCCGGCACGAAAATAAAAAAAATAAAATAAAATAAAAAGTTTAAATCAATTTTGAAAACACAACAAACCTATCAACAGGTGCAAGAAAACAAACTTAAAATCTAGACGCATGCGTAATAATTGTTTTGAAATTTACTTGCTATTTCAATTATTAATCAACTGATGCCTAGCAACCGCTTTCAGCATCTCGTTCCCATAGAAACCAATTTTAAAATCCGTATAAAAGCGTCGCACACCCACTTCACCTGTTGGTTGGAGAAAAATAACCCTTTAACTAAAAACCCACTTTACTTTTACCAAACAAACCAAGCAAATAAAAATAAAATAAAATATAAAATAAACAACTCCAACGGCCAACCTTTAACCCTTTTGTTCTGCTTCTATTTTTAGATATTCGTTTTTGAGCGCGAGCATCAGGTGAATCACCATGGCAACTGCATGAACAGTCCACCTGCAACATCTGCAACATTTTTGCTTCTTTCAAAATGGCCGCTTTTCATCAACCCGAAAAAATTCTCGTAAAAAAAAGGTAACAAAAAAAAATAACGGGATGAAAATAAGGGGGAAATACTAGTCTCGTTTTCAGTTTTTCACCCGTAACGGTTTTTAAATGTCCGCTCTCTGCATGTAAGGAATTGTCGGCTTGAAGAGCATCATCCCGTCGCCATGACAACTCATTACTATTGATCACAAGCAGATGCCAAAAGAATAGTGGAGGCGTGCTTTACACACTTGTTGCTAAAATACAACACACCGTTTGTCAAGGTGACCGATGTGTGGTCATGCCTTTGCATAAAACACATAAGCTCGACTTTTTTCCTCCCGATCGCCATCCGTTTATCTCGCGTTTTTGCACGTTTTACTACAGGCGGCAATTTCCCATTCGAGTCGATCCGCTTTAAATATAACAGATCGAGTGTGTGGGTCTTTGAAGACTAGTTTTTTTTCCCTCCCAGTTGCTTGTTATCAGCTAAGGAAAAATTCGATTTAGAAAGGAGAAATTAAATAATAAGAAAAGGAATTACGTACAAGCGGTGAAATTGTTTACGATCATTTTGAAATTGATTTTTTTTTTAGCGTTGAAGTTCTGAATTAAAGAATATTTCCAAATTAAACTGGTTTCAAGGTTTTGCTCTCATTCCGAAATCGAAATCCAAATAAAGTAGCTGGATCATGATTTATGTAAAGAACTAAAGAACTAAAGAGATGATTCTTGTCGTATCGTACAAGAATTTCTAAAAGTGCTTCTAGAGCTTGGTTTGGCCCATGAGAATAACTTTTTATAATACGTTGTAAATTTAAAGTCATGTTTTTTTTTTGGAGGGGAAAGAAAGATATAAAAAGACGACAAACGTATGTTGTCCTGTGAAAAACTACGAGGCGAACCAACGTAGAATGTTGCATCTCGATCTTACATTGCCTATTGATGTCAAAACGTGTAAGAATTGATACGATACTTGAGGAAAATGTAGAAAAATAAACTTTATACTTTAAATTTCAAGTCACATCGAGTTAGTAAAATGGAAAAAAGCTCAACCAATGATTAGTTTTGACCATGTTTTAAAATTAATTTTCATTTAATCAAATTAGGACGTGGTTTGCTAATACATTGCCTTCAATATTGGTTAATATCTATTTCAGAATTTTAGCTGAGTGTGACTGTGAACGTATGTTGCACGAAATTTATCCGAATGATACGAGACAATTCACGTTTGCTAAAATTCCTCGTTTTAATAATACTGCAATTTGAATTAGAAAGTAGGTATGTATTAGCATTAATGGCAATTACTTCGCTTCTGCTCGTATTTAATTTGATAAACACGAAGGCATTTTAGCTGGCAAGATGAATTGAGGCAAATTTCGAGTTAAGTTATTTTATCATGAAGGAATGAGGAATGCAATAAAAACAAAAACTTCATTTAATTTTAAGACTAAACTTCAATTATACGCTACGGTAATAATTTATTGAATTAAAAACACACCTTTTTTGATTTTTATTAAATTCCATCACGCGAAGAATGCCCAATTAATGTAAAGATTATGCCTAGCTACTATTCAACGTGCGAATACAGTACAATGGATGTTTCCCGCGCTTGCAATTCTGTATGCGTTTCACTAGTTGCGAACGCATTTCCACTTTGTGAAGATTATGTTTGCCTGTAAAAGCACGCTTAAGGTTAAAGTACTGTTTGTATGTAATTTGCACACATTTGTGTCGACGAAAGGTAGTTTTAAAGCCACAGTATAGTGCATTGCATCAGTGATTAAGTCCTTTCACTTAATCGTTATGAAATGGCTTATATACACAGACCGGATGCAACCGAATTATCATTTACTCTCATATTTAATTACGTGCCATTAGTTAACTTCATCTCCAGTTTTAATGCTTCACTGCACTACACGTCTGAATGAATGTGTCTCTCTCTCTTAGACGGCGAGGTATCATTACCACACGTTTTAATGTTACAAATTATTTGTTCCAAGTCGAGTAGTATGTGAATTTCGCTTCGTAAAAACCCCTGGGTTTGATTATCCAAGGATTTTATCGCTGACACTAAAATAAAAAAATATGGCGGAAATGTTCACTACTAAGATTAAGTGTGTGATCTTTTGACTTTTCCGTTCTGCCACCGTGTCGTCCATATTTTTACCAATCCTTTCATTACATTCCATTAAGTTCGGATTTCTACCACCTGTTCCACACACTTTAATACGCAGTTAAACCCAATTTCCGAAATACGACAGCAGTTAAACATCCTTCGTTTCTATTGCTGTAAATTTCACACCTTTCAAGGAATTAAATTAAAAATTGTGAAAGAAATTTTAAAAAAAAAATTGAAATATGATTTTTCCCTTTAAATCTTCTCCAAATAAAGAAAAATTGGTTGTTTATGTTTGAACGAAAGGGGATATGTTTTTTTTTCTGTAATTAATCATATATGACTTTTTCTTACCTGTTTTTCTCCTTTTTCACTAGGAACGATGAGTCGCTCGCAATAGGAGCCCTCCAAGAAAATAAGACCACAGACCCGCGCGTTGTTAAGTTTATGATAGAAAAGAAGATTTTGATACAAAGTGAACCAGCGCACTTTCCACTTGGAGTTGTCACCCCACCTTTTCGACAAGTAACCCGTCATCGTGTGATCGTTGCGCGCTTTTTCGTACAAGTTGAGCACCTGAGCCTCCTCTAACTTCACTTGTCGCTGCATTGCACCTGAAGGGGTGTTGGATCAGGACCCCCTCCACTTGTTGTGATCGAGGCGTCTGCAACTGTTCTGCTTCTCTGCGTTACGCTAATGCTCGACGTTTGGGCGATCGACATGCACCGCGTGGACGAAAATGGAATCATGGGAAATACTCATTGATTTAATGGGGTTGAGGAGTCTAGGAGGAGCGGGAAGTGTGTGATTAGTGAAGACTTTCAACGTTGCATGCTGTTTTTTTTCTTTTTTTAAAATAGAACTTAGACGATAATGCATACAATAGGTTCGAGCAGTTTAGTTTGAAAAGCATTCATTATGTGGTAATCAGATTACTGATAATTGAAATATTTCACGCGTGCATTTCAATACGATTTATTTTTTGTTTATTTGTTTTTTTAAAGAATGATAAATGTTTTCTGCTTTCGAACCTGGCGTGCAGTTTCTTTCGTAATTAATATTATTGATTTACTGTACTGTATTGTATTACTTCTTATTTGTTTACGAAATTAATGAATACTCTGTATATTTCACATAAAATTTTGTTACCCTAAACATCAAGATTCGTGTTTATTTCCGTGCAATTAATTTTGGCTTAATTCCCATACTAACTGCTTCGTTTATGTAAGTGTTCGTTGGTTAGTAATTCTCTCTCTAGGTGCCACGACTTGCCAAGCGAGTATTTTATATTGACAGCTGGCTTGCCTTCCCTCCACACTCTGATAATCGCAACATTAAAGGTACACACTCACTTGCAATGACCACAAACAGACCATTTATACAACGGTTCAAGAACACAGAGCACAATTTTTTAAAAATATTATGAAATGTCAAGAGTGTATTTCTTTGATGGGTCATTTGGGAATCTCTGGCCAGTGAGAACACAGCCCAAAACGAGCCGTGAACCTTCCCTCCTAACCGGTTCATATCACATCGTATCCTATCTCGACGTTCCAACACTCGACAACAAGTTGATCTCTGACCGTTCAAAATCGTGCCTCCATTTCCTACCCCTATTGACATTTGCTCTTATACTCAGAGCAGAATTGCGCACGCTTGGTGGGCCCCTTATAGCAATGGGCCTTGAGCAAATGCCCTTTAGCCCATTGGATAAAAAGGTTTTTTTTTTACAACAGCTTTTACTGTAAGTCGACCCAAGTTCTTTAATCAAATTGAATTCAATAATAATGTCTCGTTTGCTTGACATTTTAAAATGTAAAAGATCAATGATTCGAGTGAACTCTATTCCTGAGCTCTTCCATTTCGATCACTGTTGTTAGAGAGATCGAGTTAATAATATAGAAGCTCAAGGATCAGATTAACTTTAAAAAAAGTTACTAACATGAACGTGAAAGGTCGCAGCTGTTATTAAACTACAATAGTCTGAGAAAATATTTTTCTAATCTTTACTTAAGAATTAAATTAAATTAAATTGTGACATGATGTTATAGATATTGAAGTAGATGCATAGATTTACTTGAAAGGGTTGTCATTACATGGCAGTGATTACTATTGTTCCATAGATATAAAATTTGGCCAAACTATTCCCTTTTACGACTCTCTTAAAAACATCCTCACTATCAATTAGGAAGGATAATAACAAGAGTACATGATGCGTTAAATTGGTAAAGTGAAAAGAAAACTGAGAAGTGGATGGAATCCTTGGGACAAGGTCAATTGAATGAGAATTGTAGCCAAAAGACACACTAAGATCAATACTGGAAATCTACTTTAAGGCAACTTTCGGCAAGTCCCAGACTTATGATAGTGGCACAGAGGGGCCATTGGGAGTACGATTTAACGGCACATTTGGAAGGGAGAGCACATGTGTCACCCATCGAAAGGTTGGAAAATTTTATGTGGGGGGTGAAAGGCGAGTGTGAGAGAAACCGATATTGGAACATCGAGGAGAAAACTCGAGAAATTGGAGGGTTGAGCAGGACAAACTCGATGAACAAAACAAAATTATTTTTAAATATAAAAATATTATATAAAATATTATATCAAAATAAAATTTTGTAAAATAAATATTTTATCTCATCGACAGGTTATTGAAAACATTAAAGATATCAATCAAGTTATGACAAATATGCTGAAGGTTAAAATACATTTGACGTAATCAACCTTGTGATCATGAATCGGATTTTTATCAAAGATAATAGAAATAAAAACCAGGCGCATATAAATGATGATAAAATAGAAGGAAACACTTTCACAGTGCGTATGATCGGCCTTGGGTTCTAATTGAATAACTCGCGAAATTTCATCAGGAGAATATCTCCTTAAGCCATGGACTTACTGTTAATCTTCAGTTTCATACCATATTGGTTATATCTACTGATCGCGGCCATATCTTTGTGGTATATGTAAGTTTTAATAGTTAAAATATTTGTTTCAATTTTAAAATGGTGCAATTTTAATCTAATCTCACTTCACAGACACAATACCAGAGATTTTAATTATTGGAAAAACCAAGGTGTGCCTGGGCCAAAACCTTACTTTTTTATTGGGACGTTGCAAGCACTTTGGAAATATGTAAACATATCAATCATGCAAACTGTATTGTATGTGAAGTCAAACACTGTTTCTAAACCTGATTGGTTAATTTAGGAATTCCACAAGTTGTGTCTTTCGGAAACGAATCAATACGGACTGACATATGGGTAAAGAATTTAATGGAATATTTGAAAACGTTTTCTATGATTATTTGTTTTTGCAATGTACGTAGCACGTTTGACAAAAGCACGCCTGCGTTGGTCGTGGGAGATCCTGATCTACTCAGGCAAATAATGGTCAAGGATTTTCACGTATTTCAAAACCACAGATCGTTTGAGTTTGTAAGTTCTGATAAACTTTTATCTAAAATGTTATCTTTGATGATTAATGAAGAATGGAAAGTCACCAGGAACACAATGACTCCGACGTACACCACAGGAAAATTGAAACAAGTGAGTACCGTACCGTACCGCACCGTACCGTACCGTAAATTAAATTTCTTTTCTTTCTCATTTAAAACTCGTTTCTTGCATTTGCTGCAGATGGTGCAACTGGTTGAAGAATGCGTGAAAAGTTTCGTACAAATATTGGAGACAAATGCCGACAATGGGATGTCAACTGACTTTGCCAAGTACGGTGTCTTCTATGAGAGTAAAATAAAACGAGAAACATTAATCTACTTTACATGTAGGTTATTTCCAAACTTGACTATCGATATAATAGCTAGTGTTGCATTTGGAATGAAAATGGATTGCGTTAAAAACCCAGAGTGTGAATTTGTCAAAAAAGCTCAAGAAGTAACTACTACTGCTAAACCAAAACTTATGTTTTTAATGTGTAAGCAAGTATATAGTAATTACCGTAGTCACACTAGCAAGTGGCAGATAGACTTATAAGAGACTCGACATTTTTTTACAGTCATGTTTGCTCCAATTTTGAAATATCTTCTGCGATTCACACCAAAGCCTAAGAATCCCTTTGATTATTTTGCAGACATTGCCCACAGAACGATCGATTTGAGAACTAAAAACAAGGAAGTAAGACTTAATTTTTTTAACCAATAATCAACCTAAAGTAATCTTTTTGAATGAAATAGAACAGTAGAAGAGACTTTCTTCAAATCATCCTAGAAGCTGAGATACCCGACGAGCATCCTGAAGAAAACGAAAAGTCATCACCATCACCATCTTCAGCAAAGAAAAGTAAACGCAAATTTGAATTGACGTTACCGGTATAGAAAAAACCTTATAATCACCAATCGCAACACTTTGCAGCTTTGACAAGAGACGTTATCGTGTCTCAAATCGTGTTATTCATTCTTGCTGGACACGAAACGACAGCAAATGCTCTCAAACTCATGGCTTACGAACTTGCGATAAATCAAGACGTTCAAGAGAAACTCATACGAGAAGTCGATGAAACGATGTCCGAGTGCAAGGTGACATTCTTTCATAACGTAAATTTGTCTCATGAGTTATGAATCTTACTTCTGCAGGGTAAACCTAACTACGATAACATTTCCAACATGAAATACCTCGAGATGGTCGTGTCAGAAACGTTACGCAAATATCCTCCAGCCATTACGTTAGCACGCATGCAGCAATATCCCTTTAGGGCGCATCTTTACGATAGACTCTGTACGAAAATGGGTCAGTCTGTCGTAAAGATGTGGTCTTAAAGAGTTTGCACAAACAATCTAATTAATCTGCACGCTATTAAAGTATTAATAGTGAATGACTGAATTCATTGATTTCAGAACAGACAGACGTTGCTCTGTGGAAGGCTATAGCCTAAATGGCATCACTTTACGAAAAGATATGGACGTTTTAATTCCTATCTATTCAGTGCATCACAACCCAGATTTTTATCCAGAGCCAGAAAAGTTTGATCCGGAAAGGTATTTGTCTTGTGTATACTCTGTATTACAATTTGGTTAACTCTAGGGCACGAAATTTGTGCCACACGAGCGTTAAACTCAGTAATTATACCGTATTTAGATTCTCACTTGAAAACAAAGCTGCACGGAATCCTTTTACTTATCTTCCATTTGGAGCTGGACCAAGGAATTGCATTGCAATGAGATTTGCTTTGATGGAACTTAAGTTGGTGATGGCTCACATGTTGTACTCTTATCGTTTTCAAACCTGTCAAGAAACAGAAGTAATTATTATTTTTTTAAGAAAACAATTTCGCTCTAAATTATTTTATGATTTTTAGTTTCCATTGAAATTTAAACTCGGCTCTGGATTTATGCAACCAACGTCAGTTGTGTTAAAATTGCAAAAACGAGTCGATCAGCCACACTTTGATTACGGTAACTAGAATGATGACTTCACCCATAACTAAAGTTGGTAATTGTAACATACGGTGTATTCTTAACTTCCAATAAACTGCCACTTCCAAGAAACATAATTAATTATGTTCCAAACAAAAATTAAAATCAGCACACTTTCTGATTAATTATTAGCTTCAATGGCTTCTGATGAAGCCAACTGGGCACTGAGCGCAGAATCGTGTTTGTATTAACACATAGAATAAATTAAAATCTATACAATTTATTCCAATGCACTTATACCACGGTTTACGTATAATGATACAAGATTACGTATTTTATAGCAACAGAGATTATTGCTGTGTATTAAGTTACATGTTTAGATAATCGTTTCCAACTACACAACTGTACTACTTTTTATGAACACAAGCATGTAGAAACAAATCTACTACTGCTCTTTAGAGTGCGTCAAAACACTACATGGTAGTTCTTCGATTTGCATACATCGCTTCGATGAAAGCGCTGTCGAAATCTGCCACGCACCAACCAGTGAAGGTACTGGTATTTTCTGGAGGAACGTTAGGCATAGCGAGATTAAGAATTTCATCTTTCAGTCGGAGATATTCCTTATAACTTATCAGTGCTACACTGAATGAGATAAAAATTAAATTAATAACCGCGGTCAAGGGCCGAATGATAATGTAATTCAACTCAAAAATATCAGTTGGATAACCCATCTCTTCTAATTTATCAAATATGGAGATCTCAGCCAAGGACTGATAAAGAAATAACTGCAATCACAAAAATGTATTACTGTATTTATTATCTTTATGTATCACCATCAGACTCAACTTACCAAATAAAAACTATTGACTTGAACAAATAATTTTTCAACATGACGATGAGTGACCGAATTTGGATCACGTCCGGTGTATTCGTACCAATGCTCGAGATAACACCTCAACCACCGAATTTGAAAATTTCTATTTGGGTAATCATCGAAATTCGTTGGGTTGTCGCCTATTAAAAGCAACTGTAAATATTATACTCGAAAAAACATAACTGTATGAACTGTATGAGTCGAGATTGTGTTGACAACTAATATTACCAACAAATTTCCAAAAATGGAAAGCGATGTCTTGCGCTTGAAAACTGAAACCAGCATCTTGGAAGCCAACAAATATAATTTCCCCTAAAATGTTTCAATAAAATATTATACTGACGGCAATAAATAACAGTGATTTATACAAATAGGTAACCTGTTTCTTGATTCCATATAAGGTTTTTAGGTCTCAGGTTGTTATGGCAAAGAACAACCGGTGAATCCATATTTAAAACGTGATTTATCAGATCAGTGATCTCGGGAATTACTTCATCTCTTGTTGGAAATTCATTCTGAAACCTAGTCATACAAGCATTATTATGATTAATGTGAAATTACTTCAATCAAAACGTCACCTTTCATTAAAGTCAGGATTTTTCAACTTTATTGGAAAATCCTCTGGAACTGTCGTGTACAAATCTCCTATTTTAGCTGTCTTGTGAAGACTTTCTTCCACCTCAGTAGAATGTAACAACGCCACTTGTTTAGCTACTAACCTAATAAAACAAGAGCAATCAATCAATCAACTATTTTCCACGTGTATTAAATATTAAATAACATCACCTCCAATTTGATTCCGTGGTGATGGTGCTGATTGTCATGTGGTAGCCATTAACAAATTCATACACGATACCATTGGCAAATGACGCAATAATTTTAGGTGCAAACCCATACCTCTCATGCACTAACTGAAAAAAAGGCAATCAAACCATCATGAATCTATTAAATAGACCATTTTCTACCCTAATTGACTCAAGTGTAATAATTTTCCATCTTTAAAAAGTTATATTTTTCACATTGACACAGTTTTAAGATTTAATTTACCTTAATAAAAGCAATCTCACTGCTATTATTAGTCAATGTATCATGATCTTCGCTGTATATTCTAATAATAATAGTGTCATCTCGATCAGCTGTTGAATAACACTTTACAATGCCATTATCCGGATTCTTAGATGAAAACTACAAGGGGAAGAAGGAATGAAATTGTAAACTTACTTGCAGTGATCGATCATAATAATTACCTTGAATCTGTAATCACTCCTGTGCCAATGGGGTCTTACAATCGACAATATTTTATCAAATTCCTTCTGTACATTTTCCTCAGTTAAAATAACTTCAACGTGAGCTATTGGAAATGCCATTTTGGACTGGATATTTCAATTCAATCTTCTCACTTCAATTGACTCGACAGGCAGGATACTCTTATTAATCCCTTGTTCCTTTTTCATTAATTTTGATTCACCTCAATAGACAAAAAAATAATTTTGAATATGAAATGCCAATTTGAAAAATTGATTTTGAACTTTAGTTTTATATCCGAATTCGATAAGATTAATGTTTTCACTTAATATTAAATTACATATACAGACAAGGATCACATGTTAAAGCAAACAAAACGACAAAAATAATGAGGACGGAAATTAACTGGCCTTTATTTTTAATAGAAGAGAAAAAAAAGCAACAGTTTCCAAGGCAACGATCATTTCATGATAATAACAAATCTTGAATTAAATGGAGTAAAAAAACAAACAAAGGAAAAAAAATTTTCTGGACTGATTAAGAAATAGATATACAAAATCTGGCAAATACGCATCTTGAGTTCTCTCTTTCCCATTAGATGGAGCTAGGAGCCTAGTGTTAAAATAACAATTTCAAGACAAAAGAAACGGACAAAAAAAAACAATACCATTAAATATATAAACAACTAGTACTTCATTCATCTTAAATACAGATTAAAAAGTTTTGAATTATTGTAGCATTTCAGATGTAAATTTATGAGGATCATTGCGTATAATACTTTTTATCCGATCACTTTCTCAGTAGCACTATTAAAAAGATACACTTAAAAACACCACTAGTGCCACCAAGAGTGTAAAAACGGGACGTTAAAAGCTGCAACAACAAGTTGGGTACATGTAAACAAACAATAAATAATCTGCAAAGGAGGTTTGGGCATCTGAAATGTTTAAATAATCTCAATTAAGCGAAAGAAATATTTATTTATTTATACAAAATAGTATCATTTTCACTTGAAACTTTTTACCACTATGGAACTGTTCAGAAAATTCTTCATACTTTGCACAACTATTTAAATCAAAATGTTGCCTTCAATATAAGCTTATTTACTGCGTAGTATAATGATAAATAATAATAGAAAAGTGTAAACAACCATATAATAAAGCAAAATAACCATATGGAAAAGTGATTGAGTGATAACAGGATAAATACAACACTACAAATAACAAATTTTCGTGCATTTTATTTAAAAGTGTTTTATCCAGCATAAAGTGCTGTCGTCCGAGAAAATTCTTTGTACAAACTACGTGACGAGACCCCGCAAAAATGATAGAAATCAGTGCAAAATACGAGATCATTTCTGAATAATCCAACTTGCCCATGTTTGCAGTTGATAATAATAACCGTTTTGTCTTTCATCGCAAGGACTTATAAGGAGAAGTCCACCCTCCGAGTTTCCATTATATATATTTAAAAAAAAAGAGGGAAACTTGATTTAACGTGTGGACTGATCCTGACAAATCCGATATCTCTTAAAATATCTATTTCAAAAGCAAACACACTTTCCTTAAGTCTTCCAAACTCGACTAATGGTTTCGCATTGCTTAACACTCCAATTAATAACTCCACGAAATAAAATTCAACATAGTAACCATATAATAACAGCTAACCTCTACGAACCGTCCCGTTTCTTTCGTATATTGCCTTTTAAAAAACTCCCTCTCAGTTAATTTTAAACCCCCTCTCTCTATGGAAATAAATACAGGTATCCTCTTACAGCCTGCATTTTTGTTTCCAATATCTTTCCCGCAATCACTGGTAGCGAATGCTTTTGCTAAGACACACCGTAAGTACCGAACAATGTTTTCAATGGTTTCGAGATAAGAACTTGTCATACTTAAGGAAGGTAGGCTATTTGCTTTTGTGGACACGCTCGTTAAGTAACAACGTGTTCTACAAAAACCTGTTTCTGTTTTTGGTGCAAATAACATTCGTTTTTGTGAAAAATCTTGTAGCTGCATTCGAAAGATCATAAACAACTTGAGTTTTTAAAAATTGAAATCAACGAGAAATTGGTTAAGATCTTTGATAACTGTTAAGTTAGATCGTGTCTGGAAGACATAGATGATCAAAGCTGCCAAGATTTGTGTTCGAATCGGCCGTATTTTGTAGTTTCAGTCCGATTGTTTTATGGAAGACCGGAAAAAGCGCTGCCCGATTTAAGTTGGTGATGTCCGTCAATGTCGTTGTAATTCCCTGAGTTTTAATGGTTTCTGAATCCAACATTTCTACCAAATTGCCACAGAAAACAATAAATAAACCACATCAACAACTATCGTTTAAAAAGTATAGCCTAAAGAAAGGGGAAACACACAAAACGGGGTAGTAATCAAACAAACTACGTAAAAAAAAATTATAAAAAAAAAATTCAAAATAATAAAATGGCAGATATATATAACAAGATGGCTTCTATTTTTTTTTCTTATTTTTTCTTTTTAAAAAAAAATCCAAGAGAACAACTTGTGGGTATTATCGCACAGATGTAACTCTTCGAATTAAATTTCCAAGTCGACGGGACTTGGGCTGCAGGAGATCACATTGGAAAAGTTCTGTAGCCGCTGCTTTCAGACCAAAAACTATGCTCAAACACACTTCATTCATACCCGACCCCTAGATGGCGCCTGCGCGAAAAGAACCCCTTGATACAGAATGCCGTTGACGTCCATGGAAACCATGAGTGATCCCGTTCCATCAGTCGCACCTCGAACATCACCTAAAAAGACAAAAAAAATTATAAACAAATGTCAGAAAGTCGAGAATTTTTTTTTACTAAGTGTTACTAAAACAAGATAACTTAAACACTTTTTCCCCCCATATAGTTTTAAATTTATCGTTTTCAACTGAATATAAATTTTCACGCAAAAACTGTAGTAAATGCTGAAGCCAACACTTCCGGATTGTCCCAAAATGTTCTGCCCTCTATTGTCAATGCGCTCGACTAGGGTTAAATTTATCATTCCCACCAATCATTCGTATAGCAAAGGAAGGACATTACGAAGAGTACACAAAGTCTGTTCAACATGGCCTTGACTGGATGTCTGCCAAAACCAAATTCATCACCTATGGTTATTTCTATTAGTCGATACAATCTCTTAACCTTTTTCTAGCTCGAGATATCAATTACAGATTAGTGATGTTTCACCTTTTTACCATCTTTAATTAGATTACACCCTTGATGAATGACACCAACTGGGTTTTCTTTAGAAAATAAAAAAAATTACTCATTAAAATTAAGATATATATATTTTTTCTTTAACCTTGCCTCACACTGGATGGCTTTATGGCCATTTTTATTACTTGTCAAACTTGACTTTCCTACATTACATACTTTGATGTTGAGAATTCTAAGAATATTATAAAAAGGAAACCCTAAATTGAAATTTCTATTAGAGATGACACACCGAATCACTATTAAATTACACAATTCAAATGATGAGGCAGAAAATAAACAAATAAAAACTCGAAAAAATATTTTCCAGAATTAGATTTTTCATATACCGACTCATTGCAGTCATCCAAGAATATTTCAGCACCTTTATTACATAAGATTCAAAGAAATCCCGTTTTATAATCGGCTTCAAAGAACCGAATTAAACCAAATATGAAGAGGAAACCGAGCAAACAATTCCGACAGATTCCTACGTATACTTCCAATTACTCATCTCGATGTCTCACCTAAATTATTTAAACTTCCAACTAAATTAAACAAAGCAACAAAAAAATTTCTAACTGGAATTTAATCAGACGAGACAATTTTGTTGGACAAATGCCGATGCTAAACTAAAACTAAAGTATTAAAAGAATACACCCTTAACATCATCCATCACCTCCTGGCATTATCTCCCTACGGTGCTGCCACGTGGTGTTGCCTAGTGCAAACTAAAGGAAATCGAGAGAATAGGATACCCTGAGCGAATCTCACCTCTACTAGTAATTTTCATATGCCCGCCCGGTAGTCCATTTAACGCTAAAATTCGTTGGTCGTCGTCGGTTAACATTCGCTTGGACGGAGGTCCGTCTTCGATGATTCCCCTTCTGGATGCCTCTGCCGCTGCTTTGGCTACCTCTAAGTTAAGTGCCTCTCTCTGCGGAGCAAATGGGGGCATCGAAGCCGCTGCAGTGTGTGTAGGTGTACTTGGAATGCTGTCTTCTTCACCTGAAGAAATTAAACAAAAATATTGGGGGTCATGACACGAGAAAAACCGTCAAAAAGTGGGTTTATTTTTCATAAAAACGAGACGAGTTTTGTGTTTTATTAGTTAAATATGCAAATCGACTGATACCGGTTTATTATTTTGTTATTATTTTGATTTGGTGACCTCTGAGTTATAAATTCGCATCGCGCAAACCCATTTACTGAAACCTTCCAAAATAATTAATTGCCTTAATTAATTAAAAAGCCAAAGACCTTGGAAAACTTTTTTTTTTAAACTTCTTTATTTCCCATTCGGTGTATAAATAGGTTGAATAGGAAGCGCGTCTTTTGCGAATTGTAATTTAGGTACAAAGTGCGAACAAACACGCTTTGTACCCTGATTTTGATTTAAGTAATTAAAAAAATACTTTTAAGGGGATTTTTTTTTTGTTTTGTTTACGAGTGGAGTCGAACGATTGATAAGCTGTCAAACTCCCCTATATAAAGTAAACAAAGGAAGCCATTTTGTGCGGTGTGATGGAATTGACTTGATTTGGTTTGTAGTTTTTACTAGGGAGTAGAAAATTTGTAAGAGGGGAGACAAAAAATGTCGGCGGGTGTTTCGCGTCTTGGTTTCCTGGTCGAAAGAAGAAATCTTTCTCCATCAACTTCTGCACCTGAATACTTCTTTGCTAGATCGAGTTTCTAACATTCCCATCTGTTTTCCCCCAAATCTTGGAAAATTCCCTCCCCTTCTGTTTTCCCCCTTATCCCCATTTTCTTGACGACTTTCCAGAAATAGTTGCACTTCCTGGAGGAATTCTTGAGTAAAAAGCATAAAATGTCACTGATACAAGTCGAGGAATTTATGCAATTGGGGAGAACCAACATCTACAAACACATGGCAAAAAGGAAGGATTCCAAATAAAAATTAAATCCCCATACCTAAAAAACAAAAATCTTAAAAAAAAAATAAATAAAATTTTTCTCCCTCATGAAACAAATTCCATATTTTCCATAAATTTCCTTCCAACTATTTTTAAAACGAGCAAAAACCATAAATCATCATTTCCCCCCAATATTTATTCATCCCAACCAATTTATTTTAAGCCTACCAAACATTTCTCTACATAAAACCATCCCTACTGGTCACTACGCATGCGTGGGTGATAAAATGCAAGGGGGTGGTATATGGGGGGCGTGGGAAAAGGAAATACGTGGGGGTCCACCAGCTGCACCCTCTCATCAAATTGCACCACACCCTCCCCCTGGACCAAATGCCACTGGTCCATAAATGAGAGTCCACAACGCGCAGGACCCCCCTCAAACATCCCCCCCTCAGGGAAGCCATGATGCGAGGGTGGCTCCTGGAACCTCATAAATCGTCACAGGTGGACACTGGTCATTCAAAGGCCCCCACCTCTGTCCATCAAGTCCAAAGAGAAAAAAAAGGGGGAGGAAAAATCGAGGTCTCCTGTAGGGGCACCAGGAGCCGTTAAAGAGGGTAAATTGAAGGTGGGAAAGAGGTGTGATTGATTTGAGATGTCCAGTAGAATAGGAGGAAAATTCCACAGGGTGAATAAATGGGATTCTGGTAAAGGGGGAGAAAAGGAAATTAGAAAGGTGAAGACAAAAGAAATAAATAAAAAAAATAAAAGAAAGAAAAATACCTGAAGAAACTCCATGCGCGAGTCCATTTCCGTTCACCTGGTGTCTCGCAGTGACTAAACTGAGTGGGGACACCTGAGATCGAGGCGCTAAATCCTGTGGAAAAGACGAGTAAGACGATCGGCGGCCTTCGCGCCGGTTTCCGTCGATGGCCGCTTGAAGCTCTGCCGGGGAACTGAGTTTCTTTTTGTCGCATTCGTATGGATAAAGATACTTCATGTACCTGAAAATATTTAAAATTCCTTATTAAACATAACTTGCTTCTACGAGTCAATTCCCCTATTCAGTTCAACATAGTTCCCAACCTTTTCCAATAACTTAAAAACTAAACCTGATTCCGTAAAGATCCAAATATAAGATAACTTCACATACGGTACTACTAACTGCTCACATTTTTATTACATTCTACCCCTAACATTTAACCCTCGAACGACTGAATTTAAATTTGAACTCAAAGAGCCTTCTGCTTGCTTCTTTGCCCACTAACAAAAATGTCAAGTGTTTGAATAGGTATTTATGATATTACTGTGTGCGTAAAGTGAAAGCTGCACTGGTGATGGATGAGGGTAAATTGAGCCCTTTGGTGATTTCCCGCCAAATTTTCTTGTTGATCACTTCAACCAGACCGCCTCGAGCTACGACCAAGTTGTACAGTTCGTAAAGATCCAACACCTGTTTCGCCATAATTGGGATGCGATTTACTGGCGTGCCTGGAAATAAACAGAGAAAAACATTAAAAATAAAAAAAATCACATTAAATTCAAAACCATACACATTAAAAACATCCACATTCTTTCTACATCTGGATACATCATCCACCCACATGTTAGTCCAGATTGATTCCCATGCTGGCCCTCGATGACCCCGTTCGACTCCCCTCGCCACCCCTTCTTCATTCCTCTATTTTCAACATCATCCAATATTTGTCTAGTGGACTCCCTGCAGCTCCGCCTCGATTTGGATTTAATCAGCACCAGGTGAAGGGTCAAGGTCCCGTTCATTTTTCAGGTGAGGGTGCCCCGAGGGCGGATGTTGTTTACTCACCGATGTGGGATCCCACTCGCATCACCCCCACCACACTCTTTTCGGGTGAAATTCAAGTACGAGATGGACATTCAGGTAAAAACAGCCACTGTATCCAGCTTCAAAGACGTTTTTAAAAACCCCCTCTTCAACCTTTTAAAGGGGCCCCCTTCCCTCTGTAAAGAAAAAGGGAATCCAAAGAAGGGGTGTTCGATTTCAAACCAAATCTCCCGCTTAACCCTTTTATCTTTCTTTGACGAGGGGAAAAAAAGTGGAGAATAAAAGAGGGGTTCGTGTCATCATCATCCCTTAACGCCCATAAATCAGAACGGGAATTGGAAAAAAATAGAGGGGTTTAAAAAAAATAGTTGGGGGGTACATAAAAGTCGAGGAAAAAACAGGAAGGGTTCTCTCTCTCTCTCGTGTTTACTTTTTGTATGTGATCATTATGGTTGATCAAATGGAAATGATGCATTGCGTTAAATTAGTGATAAATAAAGTTTAGAAAAATATGTCCCAAGTTTCTTTGTTATTGTTTTAGTGGCGAGACTAAATAAATAAAAGTTAGAAAAGTGATATTTACATAGTAAAAAGAAGTATGCTACTCTTCTAAAGTGTTATACTGCTACTTACCGACTACGCACGAAGGTTTTTTTCTTTTTAAAAACTTAAAAACTACTGTTGGCAAAGTGCAAAAGTTTATACACATTCGGTTCGCAGACATTCTGGATGTCAAATATTTACGGAAAAAACCGATTTATCGAAAATTTTGCATTTGGTAAACAAATTTACCAGTTCAATGCTAAATCTCCATTGTCTTTTTAATGTTTCGAGAAGAATGTACTTTAACAAATTTCAAAATCTACTTGCGCAGGCTGCTGTTTAATGGGTTTAATCCCTTTTTTTTACAACATCTTTTTATTGTTTTCACCTCAAATTGTCATTTTTATAGCACCGTACATAAACATTTACAATGCATTACTTCTACTAACTATTCCAACACGTCAAAAAGAAAGAAAAAAACGTTAATTTCATTTAATACGCCAGAAAGCAGTCTGGGTTTTGTAAAACGACCCAAACTAAATTAATCAACATGTCTTTGTTGATGGAGGGTCATAAAAGACAAGTTGATAAGTTCGGTTTATTTTTGGATGTCACCAAATTTCGAACCATTTTAGGAAAAAGTATTTTCCTGGAACCCACCTCTACCCCAACCCTCCCCTCTTTTTTACTCGGGGATGAAGAAGAAGAAGGACAAAAGTGATTTGGTCCTGGTGGGGGCGTTCGTTGTATGAGTTTGGATGATGAGGTGTGGGAAGGGAAGGTGTAGGGATGGGATGTTGTATGGGGTCCATAAATCTCGTCTTGTCTTTCAACAGCTGCACAAGGAGCTCAACTTGTTGAGTAATGGAAGTGGGTGAGGCTAATTAGCATTCCTTAATTACCTGGGACCTCGAATTGCGGATCACGTGACCAAATGGAATGAAAATTGAGCGGTTTATAAATAAGAAAATTAAAAGTCTTTTGCTTTGTGGGTTGGGACTTTTCACTTGTTGCAAAAATGCTTTATGGTTTTATTTAAAGTGAGTGATTCAAGCCTCGTATTTATCTTTCTTTCATTTTTTTTTCTCTTTTGCCATCTCGGATAATTAATTGGGTTTTAAATTAAAAGAAACAAATCAAAGTAAATATAGTCGATGTGAAAAAAATATGAAAAATTGTTGACGCATTTATTTTTGCAATTTTTGCAACATTATGCAAGGTAATTACGGGTAATTATAAACCAATGATTTTTAAATATATACAGTTATATCACTCTAGTGCAATATTTTATCACCAGGGTAAAATTTTGCTAAAAATTCAACAAGACAAACCCAATTAAATAAATAAATTTGTATTTATTTATTTATTTGATTGAGACAAAACCGGAGATAAACAAACTCACCTCTTTTCTGCATAAACGAGAAAAGGTCATCGAGAAATTCTTTCCTTTTGGGATCATCACTGAGCTCGTATAACTAACAAAAGAAGAAAAGAGAAAAAAAAATAAATAAAATAAAAGATTTAGTGCACATTGCAACCGAGTCAATTAACTTAAACAAACTCAGACGCCCCCCTTCTGTCCACCCCTCCCCTTCCCATCTTCAATTTTTCTTCTTCTTTTCCACTCCGCCTACCTGTGACCCCCTTCACCTGACTCAGCGTCTTATCTGATTAATTGATAATTACTTGCATCGCCCTCCTTCACCCTCCCATTGAATCGACGAACCAAACCCCCTCGCCCTCTGGCGTCCAACAAAACATAGGGGGCAGTGTGTGAAAATGTCTCCTTCCACTCCCGGTTTTACGTGTGCCCTCGGTCACCTAATTCCACACCCACGACTCGTCTATCATCACCTCGGCATCTGCGCACGCTGCAATGCACTTCCGGTCCATCAACTTCATGACTCCCATTAAAAGTCGAGACTACGATCTTCGTGTTTGAGGGGCAATTGCACGATCACGAGCGAAACATGTTTGCTTTGCATTTATTTATATTAAACAGCACTAAGCTATTTTTTTTAAAAAAGAAAAAAAATTCAGATTGTGAACCATCGGTTGTTTTTGGAGCCAAGAATTACATTTAAAATTAAAATAGCCCTTAAATGTCATCCAAATGCCTGCATGGAAATAAAATGCATGACGTAAAAGTCTATTTGAAATTTCATACGAATTGTTGTCGGCTGATTAAGACCCGCAAATTTCGAGTTCTCAACATCCATACAAGTGCATCGCATTTTCACACTAAAATCTACAATCATTTTTTAATTATTACACTTCACGCTCGATCATTCCAAGGACAATTCGATCATTAATTATCTAAAACTGGATTAATCCAGATTGTTAACTCAAAAATCCATTGCTAAAATCAGTTTATTTAATTGTCAAACATGTTTCCTAACAATATGAATCATTTGTTTGTGTTTCTTTAAAAAAATACATGATTTAGTAGCATATGGTTACATTTTTGACACATGTAAAACATCCCGTTATGTGACTTATGTCGAACCCCTAGTTTCCTTAGGCAAAGGAAAAAAATGAGCATCAGGTGTGATCAAAATTTACAGGTGACCACCTGGTCGTTCGGTACCCCTAGTGAGCTGTCAACAGGTCAAATCCCAAACACACCTCACACGGGGTCGCGTGCAGTGTTCCCTTCACCTTCTCCTCTGCCTGCCTTAACATCTTGTGCCAAATTCATGACATCACCTACCGTTTGTGGTGTACACTGAGTCGGGCCTGGAGGTGGTGGGGGCGTAGCTTCGTGCGGACGCCAACATCGGACCTTCAATTTTAAAAAAAGAAAAAAATTATTAACTAAATAAATAAATAAAACACTTAAAACAGTTGCACAGCAAAAAATGAAAATGGCTAGCAGCAAAAACTCCCCCAAGGGCTGATCGGGTTACGACTCGAGGGCGAGACGCGTGTCTAATTTGCATAAATCTCGCACACAGGTTGGTGGAACGATGCAACTTTCCACCTTGACCCTTTCGTCCTTGACCCCTGTCGTATCTTTTTTTAATTTTTATCCGATGTAAATAAAAATAGACAAAATGGCGGATTAAATAAATGCGGGTTTATTTTTAAAGAGATAAAAACACGAGTGGAAGGGGGGTTTATGATGAAGAGAAGAGAAGAGAGTATATAGTGATGAAGGAGGGGGGAGATCCGCCAACTGACATTACTCACTCGACCAATCGACTTATAAGGAGACGCGCATAAAGAACTATCGAGGGATCCACGAGTCTATTCTTAGATAAACCTCTGTTTAGAAATGGCGAGAGACGCCCACGGTCTCATATCAACACACAAGAGAGAGAGAGAAAAAAATAAATGTGAAAATAAAAAAAATTAAATTCCATTGTGCATCGTAAAAGTTGTTGGAATTTATGAGGATAAAAATATATTGTTTTGATATTTTTAAGAGAATGTTTGTGGAGAATAGGAGTGATGAACTCGGTGTTTATTTTAAAAATTCTATGTTCCGAATTCAATTTTTATGGTGTAAATCCGAAAATTCTATTTATCTATTTTTTTTTTGCATTGAAAACTATCTGGAATTAATCCGCAATGTGTTGCGAATTTATATTTATAATTTGTTTGTGTTGTGACTCATGCACGGATCATCATTTATATTGCTCGCTCATGTTTACCTGTTTCATCGAATCTTCCATAGACCAAGAATGAACCGTGTCGGTGCCGTTGCTGTTCGAATTGTTGTTGTTGTTGTTATGATGGTTGTTGATGGTTGTCGTGGCCAGAGGTGCAAACGGGTGTGAAAGTGGTACCATCGTAGGCGGCGAAGAAGCCATCAACGAGTCGCGTTGTCGATGCATGGCTCGTAATTCCCTCTCGATTTCGGCTCTTTCCTCCTGCGCCTGTTGCCGGTAACGAGCTATGGCTTCGACGTCGCCCGCATCTTCCATTTTCACCCGTGTCATGTCCTCTCCTCCCGACATTTCTCCGTCCTCTTCGTCTTCTTCTCCCGAATCCACTTCCGAGTCCCGCATTTCGTCCTCCTCACCGTTGGACTGAAGCAGAAATAAACAAAATTCATCATTAACTGAACTGCATCATAATAAAATCAAACTCATATTAACCCTAATAAATATTTTTTGAGTATAATAATTAATATAACTACAATTTCCAATAACTTTTCAGTATCCGAATAAAAACCATGATCGCGATAAGAGTGCATTAATCCTTGGAATAATATCAGACAGGTAAACGCCATAATGATGAATGCAAATTACAGCCACGGGGTTAACACCTCATTATAAATGGACAATCTAGACAAGTGGTCATCTGCAATTAGCATATCTGACGCTAGACTGCGTACACTTCAAATTATCATCGAGTGTCGCGGAGATGAGTAATAACGCGTGATGGACTAGTGTGATAGGAATCGGCACAATCAAATCTCTTAACAACATCACACAAATTTATTCCTAACGATACATTTTGTCTCGAGTTAATACTTTAACAAGGCCTATCGGTATCGATCGGTAGTACTAAACACCATCACCCATCCACCTAAAGCAATTAAGCAATACAAAGTACAAAGCGGGACAACTTGGGAGTCTAATGAATAGTTTTAATTACGTGTCTACAACACATCAGCGCAATGCACCGACAAAATATTAATATTTTCAACTATGACTAACATTTTTCACTATTATTATTCAACCGGCGTCCAAATAAAATCCCATCTCGTTGCTTCAAAACATGTAATCAAATTGAGGATTAAAAAAATAAGAAAACAAAACAAAAACAAATTCTATCAACCTGCCACTTTTCCTACAATAAATTTAAAAGCAAACAACAACAGGGAGACAAGAGAGGAGAGAAGAAAAAAGAACAAAATTCTCCATTTACTTCACTCTTTCTTTTATCCTGACAGGTGGACAAATGACCCCCTAGTAATCCAGCAGGGGTGCTACAACACCCTCACTTTGATGCATCTTATTGGCTGTCGACTACGCAATATCCATGGAACGCCAAACGCGCAGTAATTGTGTCCACAGGCCTCATAAACTGCGCCCCCTATACAATAACCCCAGCCTCCTTCCGACCGAGGGTCCATCCAAAAGGGGACTGGTCTACGAGTGACCTATACACGTGAAAAAAAAAATTCGCCACGTGACAACAGTTGTCCGTGTCATGTTCGTGGACCCCCCCACCTTGTGGTCGTTTGTCATAAGTTGGCGCGTGGCCCCTGGAGGGGGGAGTTCCGTGAGGGTTTAAAAAAAAATAAGGGAAAAAAAGGAGGCATCGCAATTGAGCAACGGACAGGTGAAGGTGAGGTGAGGTGGAGTCATGAGTAAACACCGGAATTCTTTTGTGATTAAATGCGGGACGGCGAATAAGTGCAGACATAAAACTCGGGACGGGGCCGTAAATCCACCCTGCAGGGCATCTGTCACCTATTTGCGACATGGACTCGAGAAAACGACACGCATAATACAAGAAATTGGCTCGGATCGAGAGAATTTTTACTTTTATGGAGAGAAATTGCGTGTTTTATAGAGGTCGAAATGATGGGAATTTGTTAGTTTCGAGTTTAAAGCTGATTTTTGTTAAGTTTGGGAGATTTATTTACGTTTTCCCACGTATTTTTCCTTGTAAATTAGGAGTTAAAGTGCGTAATTCTGTGTTAATAGGATTAAATTGAGTATGGAAATGATTTGAAACGTCTAACTCGAGTATGCGAGTTGTTGATTAATCGTCTTAAGATGCAAGTTTACCTTAGTTGTTATGAGTTTGAGTAAAGTATTACCATGTTTTTCAAAGGTTGTTTGTAAAATAAATGTATGTAATCAACGGTCGGAGGGAAAAAGATGTTAATTACCAATGTTGATGATTGTCTTAATTCATACAACCTTGATCGACTCGTGAATGATTTTTCATTTTTTTTAATGTCAATGGTAAGTCAATCAAAGATTGAGTAATCTAATAAAGGGAGTCAATCAAGTGCAATGAGAAAATTTGTTCTCTTTTTGACAAATTAATTGCAGTAGTGGATCTAAGCATAACGTACAGGAATTAAGAAAATAAAATTAATGCTAAATAATTATTTACAATTTTTTTTTTACTTAGGGAAAACAAAAAAAATTTCACAGTCGAGATACAACCAAAAAAAAATTTCAAGGTTTAAAAAGGTTTTAAAAAATTGAATTAAAGTTTTTCTTAAAGCAAAAAAAAATAGAAAAATAACTAATAATTACTTACAAGCGTAGTTGTAACCTATAAACACTATTATATTAAGAGGAAAAAATGAAACTATGTATACTATAAAAATTCATTCTGAAATAATAGCCCGAACTTTATAACAAAAAAATAACCACACGTTTTTTTGTTCCCTTTAAAAAAAAATTAGAACAATTACAAAAACCACCTTTAGCTCATATAAACTAGCACAAAACTTCTTTATTTTGACAAGTAGAAAAAATAAAGAAAAACAATTAATTAAAAAACATTCTGCAACCAGTTTGTAACTTACAACAAACTTTGCAAGGAAGGGAGAGAAAAAAAGAATAAAACCTATGCAAACAAAAGTCTACAAATAACTCAATTTAATTACTCCCAACCTCATTATACCAACCATTTATTAAAGTGGGAAAAAAAGGATAAAAATTATGGCAAAATTGCACCGAAACGATGACCAGTGGTCAATAATTTAAGGGCGAACGAGAAAAAAATTTATTGCGGGGGTGGGGGAGATGAGAGATGTAAACTGCG
The DNA here is from genome assembly GCA_034695885.1 of Geophilus flavus. Classification (NCBI taxonomy): domain Eukaryota; kingdom Metazoa; phylum Arthropoda; class Chilopoda; order Geophilomorpha; family Geophilidae; genus Geophilus; species Geophilus flavus. The sequence goes on from JAQFZO010000097.1 coordinate 30,966, forward strand.
TCCTTGACGGCGTCGGTGGCGGTGTTGGCGGCCCCTTTTTGTCCGTCGTCTGATTCATCAGGTGGCAAATTACAGGTGCGTGGTCAATGTCACTCTTGGCCAATTACTCAAAAAGCCGTCACCATGGCGACCGTAGGGTGACCGTGAGCAGTGCGTGGGAGACGCCGAGTGACGTCACGCCTATCAAACGCGCGCCTTAATTTCCAAGAAACTCCGGTGCCCATAAACCTCGTCTCAAGACACTAGTCACCTGTTTGTTTTTCCCAACTGGCTCCAGCTGCTCACAGGCGGCGCCTTTTTATTCACTGATTAATTACAAAGCTCACCGACCCCATACACACAAAAAAGAAAAAATTAAAATGCACTTAAAAAAATTTAAAAAGGAAATACGAGAAAAAAAAATAAAAATTTGTGTCTTTTTGACCCTAAACTTTTTTTTATCTTCTTCTACTTCTAATAATAAAAAGAACTATAAATATCAATCAATTATTTCATTTGGTTTTATCTCTGTTGTCGTGGAAATGGGTATTATGGGATTAATTGGGATTTTAATTTTTATTAACGAAAATGGTATTTAATGTATTTTTATTACTATTTATAATTTTTTTTTTTTTAACTATTAAAAAAAATTTTTTTTGTCATTTAAAAAAAAATAGTGTCCAGACACTTCACAATTCCCCCATTGGGGGTCTCAAAGGATTGGTGTCTAGCAATTAAATCACCTGAGTTTTGTCTTTGGTTGCTACAGCTACGGTGTTTGTTTGAGAACAGGTTACCTCACCCCCTTTATATGTATATTTTTTTGTTACCCCTTTTAGACCCATGTCTGTCTGTCCCAAGTCTAGACGCTGGGGTCTCTTAAGAAAAGGGTCCTCAAGACAAATGATCCTTTAATCCTATCAACTTAAATATTTTTACGAGATAAAAAGACACATTAGAATAAGTTAAAAAAAATTCATGGGAAAAAAAACATAAACAAAGTTAAAAAATCGACGAAAAAAATTTAAATTCCTCAAATTTACTCAAAAAATAAATGGAAAACCGCGTTTATGGAAGTTCACCGCAGAATCGCAAGGTAAACATCACTTTCCCGGGTCGCAAAAACCCCTGGAAAAGGCCGCGAGAGATTGAGAAAACCCAATCAAACCACTTGAAAGCTACTTAAAAACACTTTATCGCAACTTTTCTCTACCAAAATTTCTATTTATAAATTTTTATTTCACTCGAAACTCACTTGTTTACATCGTTTGTTACCTCCATGTCCAACTCCTCCCTGTTATTGCCCTTTTTATTCCCTTATTATTTTACTCACTTTTTCAGCTACACCCATATTTTTCCGAGTGGGGGAGTTGCCATGTTTTACAAGGATCAAAATCGAGAGAGAGTGGAGGTAGGGGGTCCACCAACACATGGTAGCCTCCACCCACCACCCCGAATCTCAAACACCCCCTCATTGGTCAACTCCCCTCTTGATTAATCTCAGCTTCTTGTTTATTCCCCTTCCCATCTTAAGAGAAGGGAGATCCGCAGCCATCTTGATTGCACCCCGTCCCTTCAAGGGGGCGCCAAACCCCCAGAGACACAAACCAGACAGCCGCAGGGGGTTGGTAGTAGTGAGGGGTGGGTTTATTTTTATCCACCATTTTAGATCTATTCTCAGAACTGACCCAAGTGGACCCCCTGTTGATGTCGATTTTCAAAACCATGAATTCCAAACATCGACAACTTTATTTTATTTACTTGAATTTTGGGTTTTTTGGGGATAATTCGCAGGTGGGAGGAAATTTAGGGGGTGGATTTAGGTGATTGTATAGTGTAATGATTTTTTGTTTTGTTTTTTGATGTGATTTTCGTGCGTAAAACAGTAAGTTTTGAAGCTTCCGTGACCCGTAAAGCGTTTACACGCTTGCGAAAAGTGGTCAAAGAGCGTAAACTTTTATTGTAGGGTAATTTTTATCAATAAAAGTGATGAAATTATAATTAATAACTTCGATTTAACCCACAGATTGCGGTAGCGGGTGAAAAATATTAATGGTAAAAGGTATGACGAATGAGCTGAACAAATTCCCCCGCAGTTCCAAATACCGCGACATGCGTATTTCATTTTCGTGTCATCGTTTAAATTCATTTTCCCTCGAAAAAAAACCCCATTTTCAATCCCTAATCACTTAAATTCTTCTCGTTAAATCCTTAATTACGCAGAAAAAACCAAAATCGCAACATTTCCACCATCCTAAACCCTAAAAACATCCTCATTAATCCACCGAATCATCAAACATACCGAATTTCCAGCGCTAATTCTCACTTAAAACCCCTCGGCACAAAAAAAAACTCATAACCCGCACACACACATCTCATCACCACCCCAAAAGAAAATTTCCCCAGAATTATCTTCAAACCCAAACACAAACCTCTCGAAAATGCGCATTATTGGCGGCATCCCATCAAACACAAACAGACAACACACTTCGCACAACGTAAACAAAAAGAAAAACCCTGTATCACACTGTAGCAAAACTTCCTCAACTTCCAACTAAAACTAAATTTCCTCAACACATAAACCCCCTACTCGACTCAATCAACCCCAAAACTTAATTCGATCGCAGTCGCAGCACATCTGGTCCTAATTTACACACATCTCCGGTCACTCCATCCGAGAAAACTCGAACCCAAAACTCACCCAATAAACATAAACCCACATGGCCGATTCGAACGACTCGCTGCTGCACCTTCTGTATAACCCACTTAAAACCCGAATTCCCATCAATCAATTGTACTTAATTACCCAATTTTCTATAAACCTCTTAATTCTCTTTTACCCCCTCTTTTGGACCTCATTAATCACCACAAAACTCGCACAAAAAACTCGCGTATTTTTTTGTGCGTGTGTCTTTTCGACTCCACCCCCACATCATCCAGTGGCAGCCAAACCCTTTTCATCCCGTCCCCTGGACGACCCCCTACAGTCTCTAATGTCACGTGACCCCCGTTGCGGGTCACCTGTAATGTCCTCGTAAAACTCAATCGTCTCCGCCACCGAATTGGCCAAAAAGATTTTTATGGACGCTGCGTCTAATGAGAGCCACATGAAGAACATTCCAAGAAACGGATTGTTGCTTTGCTACCAACCCCCAACCCCCTGCCCAGAGATTTCGGCGTCCCATTCTCACCTCCAGCTACTCACAAAAACCCATCCCCAGGGGTAAGGGGGTGCTAAAAGGGGTGCCGCGAACCAAACCCACGTCTACAAATCACGTACGATTCAAAGAAATGAACCCTGCATCGGAGTGGACAGTGGCCAAAGGCGTTTTAACTCCATGGGTTCTTTTCCTGTCCACACACTTGCACACCCCGATAGAAGGGGGTCCATCAAGGGCAGAAACGTATAAAAGAAAAGATGGATTGCAGTTTGGACCGTAACGTAACGCGTACTACGGTATGGGCGCTCGTTCTTTTCGCTGGTCATGGGAGTTTGGGATTGGAACTCGAATCGAAATGCAAGGTCAACAATTATACCCCCGCTGGTCATCTGTATCTAATAAAATGGTGAAGAGGAGTTGTCCGAGAAGGGGTCCATCAAGGACAGATGTATAAAGATTGACCTCAATCGTTGAAATGGGTGAAATTGTGGAATTGAGCAATTGGTCGGCAAACACTCACTCGGATTTTCATTTTATTTGACTAATTCGGTCAGCCGGTTTCTCTAATTAAGGCTCCGGGTGGTGTTTTGAAATGTCGTTTCTAAGTTTTTTTTAATGTTCAATAAATTTTTTTAATGAGTTTTTACGTTTTATTTTAAAATTTTATAATTTTATAATTATTTTCGATTTTATCGAAACTTAGAAAAAGTTTTGATGAAAAACGACCGGTTTCTAATTTCTAACCATTGGAATGGTGGAAAGATGTCATCCAGGTACTTTACTGTTGATGGATTCACGAAGGTCGAAGATACAAAGCCTGACCTCGATATAAAGGAAATCGTCGTGTTGACCAGTGGTCAGCAACCAAATTCAATTTGGCGCCATGGATTGAGATGAGGTTAAGGAGGGATAGGGATGTAAATACAAGGTCAACATCAGACCCCCTCCAGTGACCTCTGGCTAATAAAATGGACAAGGGGGCGTCCAGTTACCTGCAGTGGTCAGTGAACGCCTCAAACCCTCGAGGTCACAGGTCAGGGTCGTATAAAATGAAAAAAGGGGGTTGCTTCTTATAAGAAAGGGGGTGGTGTGGTGAGGTAGAGGCAGAGCGAAGCGCGGGGGGAGTTGTTTACCAAATCTTTGGTTGACCCCCTTTCCTTACTCCCCCCTTTTTGCACTTCTTATTCCCATTCCCCCTCGTCGTCCTGGTCCTGGGGTATTTAAGATATGTTAGAAGCTTCAGGTGTGTGGGAATTTAATTTCTCAGAACCGGCCGGAAAAGGCGGCTCGCCGCAGTCCCGTATGGCGTGTCCGGTGGACGGCGGTCTTAACCGGCGACCACCCGGAACACATTCTTACCAAGTCCAAAAAACCCATAAAAATATATCGATTTTATTATTTTTTTTCAATTATTTTTTTACCTCTCAAAAAATAAAATTTTTAAAAAAAATAGAAAAAAAATTGCTACTTTAATTTTGTACCGTATTTTATACCGTTACACGTGACATGTGTCCATTTTTACGTTAGAACCTCCCAGAAAACAATCTCGAAGCAAAAGAACCCATATCCCACAAAGTTCGCTTCATTACAACGAGATTACACAATCGACTCCGTTGTAACGTCATTTCTTTAACCCTTGTTTGAATGCAAGTTCGTAGTAAAGAAGTTGATCACTTACCAAGTTACCATCTAAGTCGCTATCCGCGTTGTTGTCCATGCGGTAGACCGGAAGTGGTTCTCTGTTCTTGATGCGAATTTTGGCTGATGTTTGTGAATCCGTTCAAAATAGTGAAAAAAAATGTAAGTGCGGGGGCGTTATTAGGAACCCTTGAGACGCTGGAGTTCCTTGGGCCGACTCGTGCATTCTTCTATGCGGCAGGTTCCTTCGCCTCTCGCCTCCCAAAATGCCCTGCGCGTCCACCTATCAAAATTAAGCAGGCGGATTTACTTATTAGCCTCGTTCCAGGCCTCTTGGGCAAGTCGAACGTCAGGGGGAGGAGTTATGACGTCACGTCATGTTTTGGCCCAATCATTTAGTAAGTAGTTGTTTTAAGGAGGTTCTTTCATTTGTGAATGGAGGCTGGAAAATAATTTTTTTTCTTTTTGGGTGAGGGATATTTTTTTGGGTCGAAATTTTTGTGCATCTGGTGGAAAGTAAGAAAATGGGCACGTGCCGAGGTGGAAAAAAATTGAGCAAAAGGGGAAAAAGGGGGAAAAGATGAGGAAATTAAAGTTTTCACTTCCTGTGTGGGGGTTGGCAGTTTGAATTTTTTGGATTTTTCCTAATTGCATATTTTTTTGACATAAAAAATTAATTTTTTTCATTTTTTTAGGGAAAAAAAATTTTTGCGGTTTTATTTTTAGGCAAATTATTATAAATTTTTAATGTAGGGTAATTTTTAGAATTCCGTTTATTTCTTGCTTACGATTGTCGTCTCTCGCTTCAAAACAGACACTTTCGAGTATTCACTCACAAAAAATCCATTTTGTGTGTCGTAAATACCTGACCATCACAACTAGACCTTTGCTGCCATTACCTTAACCATGAACCAAAATGTCAATCGTGGTGGTCAAACAGCTTTGTCCTTTTCTTTCCATTTCTCGTGCTTAATTTCTCATGTTTGTGTGATTTCGCAATTTAATTTATAACTCCATGCGTAAATTAACACAGAAAAATTAAACTGTCATCACACCACAATAAATAAAACATAAAAAAAAAAACTTACAATAACTTTCAAAAAAATGTATAATTCATCAAACAGTGATAATACAAATATTTCACACATTAATCAACCAAAATTAATCCAAAAAAATACAATTTTTCAAATTCTAAAATACCAACCCCAAAAATCACGCTCATTGACCCACATTTCACCCCTTTTAATACCCAAAATTCCAAAAAAAAAAAAATTAATCCCATTCATATGGCCAATTACGGTATCATCAATTTAAACCCCATTATTAAATCCATTTCACATGTTTATAAATGAAAAACCCAAATTTTTAAAATACCAAAATGTATAAACCCTTTCTAAATTTAACCTTTATCCCTAACAATTTCCAATACCCACACACTAGCCCCATCCAATCCCATAGTTCAATCCCCCTACCCTACTTTCCTTTATCCCATCAACTGAAACCAGACCTGAGCCATCTTGTCCCCATGTGCGGCATCGATTCGAGGAACCCCAATCAAACACCCACGACAACCCCCTTTACCCTTGACGGCGCCACTTAATGACGTCATGAATATTTAAAAAATAAAAAAAAATTAAATAAAAAAAAACCCGCAAGCAAATTAACCGCTCGAGGCCAAACGGCGGCACTTTCTTAACCAAATGAGACGCTGGGGCCACCAAAGTCGTCCACGTATTTACCCGCCCAAATGTCATTTCCAACATTTTATTAGCATCGTTTTTCGCCAACAAAATTGAGTAAATAAACAAGAAAACCACAAAACCGTTTTACAAATTTTTAAATTTTAATATATTTTTTTAAACTTTTAATTGATCCCCCACTACACCTTTGGTAGTGAGTGACGTCACTTCCTCGTTCGTGAACCCCTCGGCTAGCAACACTTCGGACGTGTGTTGCCCCCGGATGGGGTCTGGAGTCGACGAAGCCCGACCGGGTGTTCGGTTTAACACTGGAGCCGGTCTCGGTTCGGGTCCGTGGGGTCCCGTGAAAAAACTTCCCCGGGCTGCATTGTGGGGATGCATCGGGGCTTCCTCGAGACTGACTATAGGTGTGACACACGCGTCTAGGTCTTTGAAAACGTCGCACCATTCGGCTTGAGTCTTTTCAGCAAAGATCGAGTTTAATTTTTCTTTTGCTTCGTCGTTTTTTCCTATTTGAGGAATGTCCTGTTTAAGACCTAAATCAAAAATGTCATTTAGTATCCCCAGACCTGTGTTTTGGAGCCCCTAAAAACCCAATTATAAAGGAATCTTTCAAACCTTCCATCAAGTTTGCATAAAATTGCGGTTCTGCCGATCCGACGGCCATGTATTTTCCGTCTTTGGTTTTGTACGTGTCGTAGAAGAAATATCCAGAGTCTAGAAAGTTTTTTCCTCTGGGTCTACCCCACAGCAAGCGTATATTGCGCGTGTGCCATAAAAAGGAAGAAAGGTAGGACGTTCCTTCGGTCTTTAAAAGAGTAGTGATATAATAATAAAAGGATAAATAAAATAGATTACGTAAAGAATAGAATAGAATAGAAAAAAGAAGTTAAAAATTACAATATTGGCATCGATGACTTGTCCTTGACCGGACTGATGTCTTTCAAAGAGTGACATAACAATGCCGAGAGCGCAAATTAAACTTCCCCCACCGAAATCACCAAGAAGATTCAATGGTGGTAAAGGGTTTTCGTGTGCGCGACCCATCATCGACAAAACACCTGGAAAAAGACCCATAGTTTAAAACCAAAATTTAAATTTCGCGCTTTTTCTACAGCGAGGTTTGAAATGCGGTCTCTAGGTGGCGCGTTGTACAAACTATATATAAAGTGATATATTAGGGTAAGTTTTTTTTTGCACCTGATATTGCTAAATAATTGATATCATGGCCAGCTTTTTCTGATAACGAGCCTGTTTGTCCATATCCCGTCAATCGGGCGTAAATTAGACGAGGATTTTCTGCGAGTAAAACATCAGGTCCCAACCCGAGTCTTTCCATCACTCCAGGACGAAATGGATCTATTAGGACATCAGCTGTGCGGCATAATCGTTTTGCTACTGCAATTCCTTCTTCACTTTTCAAATCGATTGCTACTGATTTTTTGCCTCTTGCAAGTCTATCCATTTCTCCATCGAGTATGCCACCTGATTTGCACTGAAAACGGAGATAAACAATAAAATAAATCACAAAATATACCGTAATAATTATTATGCAATGATGAACAATTGATTGCAAATGTGAAATCAATTCTGTGGTGTATCATAATTTACATCATTTACTTTACACGAGTGCCATCTAGAGGTAATTGGAATAACTGTTCATTGTGCGCGCCAAATTTAAAAATCAAGGTGCTTTTTTAGGGTTTGCTATCGATAGGAGTAAAGTGTTTGAAACCCTTACTTTGTCTATTCGGACAACTGAAGCACCAAAATCACTAAGAATCATCCCACACATCGGTCCTGGTGCCAAACCAGCAAATTCGATGACTTTGATGCCTTTCAATGGACCCATGGGTTCGGCATTAGTTGATGTTGACGTCATTCTTTCTCAATAGGAGATGGTTTTTTAAGAGTAGAACTTTTGCACCACCTAGTGACCAAAATAGCTGTTAGTAATTACGGTAATTTATAACTCTTAAAAAAACTGCCTAAACCGAGGTGCAAACAGAACCCACAATACGTAATTTACATATCTTGCCCTGTTTTCTTTACATAACTAATTAATTTCTATTACTTTCTTTACTTATAATATAGTTCAAGGTCAAAAAAATAATGTGCAATAAAAATTTTGACTATACAATATTGTCCTTCACCAAAAGAAAATAAATTCTTAGAGCCAGAAAAATCATTACGTGCCTCTTACCTTAAAACACAAGTAATATGCAAACAACATTTCTTGCTAAAACATCTGCACAACATCTGGCGTGAGATTCTGAAACAAACGAACGTGATAACCTCATGTTTTATTTCCTACTTGCTAGGAGGATGCAACGTATGAAACAACTGCACTCACATCTGCAACGATCATAAATGGATCCAAACAACACAAAAACACAAGTGGTAGCCAAAGAACTGATAAATTCAATTTAAAAAAAAATTAAAGAAAAAAACTATCTTTACGTGCACCATTCTTTTTTTAGTCCAAAATCTTATCAAACAAACTATTAAAAAAATAAACAAAATAATAAAGTCAAACATACAACAAATTTTAAAATTTTTATTAAAAATTAACATTTCATAAAACATTTTTTCCACCTTCGCTTCCAACCACGCCTGTCGAAATAAGAGTCGTTACCTCTTCTTTCGAAAACCCTTCTGCGAGCAAAATGTCGGCCGAGTGTTGCCCCACCATGGGCTCGCTTTTTGAAGCTCGACCGGGGGTTCGGTCCAAAACTGGAGCGGGTCTCGGCTCGGGGCCGTGACTTCCAGCGAGAAAACTACCCCGAGCTGCATTGTGGGGATGACACGGAGCATCTTCAAGACTCATGACGGGCGTGACGCATGCGTCTAAGTCTTTGAAAATGTCCACCCATTCGGCTTGAGACCTTTGAGCAAATACTTTGGCCACTGTGGCTTTTGTGCCTTCGGTGTCCATTTGAGCAATGTCCAATCTGAGACCTTGAATAAAGAAAAAAATCAAGTTTAGTACGGTATGAGTAAAAATAAAAGATAAACTTGATTTTATGTTTACCTTCCATTAGTTTGGCGTAAAATTGCGGTTCCAACGATCCTACTGCCATAAATTTATCATCTTTGGTTCTGTAAGTTTCGTAGAAAAAACGTCCGGAGTCTAACATGTTTCTTCCTCTGGATTCTCCCCACAAAATACCTAGCGAGCGAGTGCGCCATAGCCAGGAAGAAAGGTACGCGGTACCCTCGGTCTTTAAAAAAAATATATATATAAAAATGTGGAATAAACTCCGGGGGTATGACATGACAAAAAATCCAGTGGATTCAGAAGATTCAGAGGGATTCAGTTGGATTTAAAATTTGAAACTGTTATAAAATCAGTCTTAAAATTTCTTTTTATTTTGTTGATTCAGCTGGATTTAGTCGGATTTAAAATTTGAAACTGTTATAAAATCAGTCTTAAAATTTCTTTTTATTTTGTTGATTCAACTGGAATTCAGTCGGATTCAAAATCCGGGTTTTAGAGGATGTACGTCATACGTCAGGCGCATGTCATACCCCCGAA
>JAQFZO010000098.1:0-40957 GCA_034695885.1 Geophilus flavus
AATATGGCAGCATCTGAGAACATCGTAGTGAGAACACAACTGTCGCGTGAGGATAAGTACGGTAGTAAATATTGCCAACCACCGGCACTACCACCTCACGGCACCACCCTCACCCCCTCCTCCGAAATCGGTTATCGCCGAAAATTCGATGCGGAATCATCGTGTGCCCGTAACAAACAAGGCAATCGCAGAAATGGAGCGTTATACCGTTCATTCCATCATATACGTTCTTTGTTTTACACCAATTTCCACATCCTCTTTCTTTATCTCGCAAACATTTCGATTTCGGTGCGCCACTGCCACTGCATGCACTATCTGCGACCGTGTTCCCCTGTGTTCGTGTGGCTGCTTTCACTGTACTGTATAACTTAACTAGCCTACAGTGGATGTGTCGTACCACAACAGGGCACTGCCTTGAATTGTACCCGAAAAACCATCTCTAGAATTACTTCTAGGGGTCCCATCGAGGGTGCAGCTACGTTATGTTTATATTCGGTACTACGTGAATTAAAACGTTTGGTCTTAAAGGGCGAACATTACCAGGCAATATCATGAAGAGCGTGTTTTAATTTAGGACATGTTCTACTTATTTCGACCTATATAATCGAAGAAATACCGTATGTATCATTGTTATAAAACTTGATGTTGTACTGAACCAAGGATCACAAGTTGTATGTGTTCTGCAGTATTTTATTTAAGTCAACTAATCATAAAAGACTATTGCAGTGCTTTTATAACATGGGGTCAGATTCCCTTCCCTGGACACAGGAAGTAGATGCGAGTATAGGAAATGGATACTGGGGATCCGACCATTGGTTTGCTGAAAATTACATTATTGCACCCAACTCCAACAAGAGAGTTCCACAAACAAGGTTGTAAATTATGTACCGTCTTCAACAAAAATTGCCTCGCGGTGCAAAACAAAAGCACACATGAAATAATATTTTCAGAAATACAAAAAATATTCCAACAACCAGGGTTCACATGGTTCTATAACCCGGGCGCAGAGAAGTATGCCATACACGTCACATCTGGATTAAATAAAACAACTCAAACCGACGAATAATGAGATGCAAAACATCACCAAATATGGAAAAGTCAGGCTCCTCTTGAAGTAACAAGGGGATGCTAATTTCCATTCGATAATAATTCTTAACCAACCACAAAGATCTGAACAATACAGAATATACTTAATTTTCGGTGTGGGAAGCAATGGCAGGAACAGCCCTAGGCATAATCATAAGCCTAGAACTAAGCCAGCCAGGCGCATTGCCATCAACATTCACCATAGTGACAGAAAACTTTCCTGCAAATTTCTTCCGTTGCTTTGAGGCACCGAAATTTCGTGTCATTATACTGTACGTGGGTTGACGATATAACCGGATAATTTTAGCATTATTTTATAAGAGCTTCTGCCGGGAAAAATAAAAAGTGACGTTATAAGGCGAGTTGACATTACAACCGAAAGAGTTGTAAGTGGATCTTCCACTGTATGTAGTCGGTCATGCTGTATATGTCACGTTTACACTCTTCGAGAGATCAAGTCGGGAGCCCACCAGGAAGGTGAAGGGGAGAGTAAAGAAATCTCGAACCAGTGCTCGCATTCACCTTGCTACACAGCAGCACTCGAATCCTCACGAATTTCCATAGTCAGTCACAAAAAACTTTGTATAATTTAAAAAAAAATCTTTCAACATTTATCGAGCTTGTCGCGTTTAATACGGTCTCTAGATTGGAAGTTTGTCAGAGGGAATCTGAGTAGTTTGTTATGTGGAAATGAAGGGTTGTGATGATGTTAGAGAAGGCCAATTGCTTCGCATGCTAACTTTAATTGCAAATTAGCTTCCTGAGTCGACACCCTTAATCTTGTCAGCAGCAAAGCGAGCAGAAAAGCAGAAAGTGAGGGAAGGTAGGGAGGAAAAGGAAGAGAAGGGAAGGGAAAAGCCATGTCCTCGCTCTTCCAGCAACCCAATTCTTACACGTTTGCTTTTCCATCGAAAATTGGGCCAAGACTAATTAAACCACAAGGCTTTTCCACCTCTTTCTCGGCGTTTCGGATCTAATTTACCATTTACTGTGCAACTAATCAACCTGTCCAACTGGGAGATATTACTCATAACACACCCTAGGGAGTCGCTACATATTTTTTCTTCAAAATTGTTTAAAAAAATGAAAAAATAAATAAAAACCTACGCAACTGGGATAATCCCAAAAACGCATCCTCGATTTCTGACACTCATCCTCCTCCTCGTTGCCTGAAAAAGCGAGCTGGGAAAATTTCTGGAATCGAAATCACAAGAGAGAAGGATTATGTTTTTTTTTCTCCTTTTCCTTTCTCTCTCTTTCTCTCTCTCCCATCACATTTTTTTCTTTTTGTGACAAACTTAATTGCAAACCAAGTCTAATAAGACAATGGTGAAGGAAATTCAGTCAACATGAGCACTAATGGGTAAATAATAAGAGAAGAAAAAGTAATTATGCAGTAACAAAATCCAAATGTGTTGCAAATTTATCATTTTTTACTCGACTAGAAATTAAAACACTTATATTTTTTATTTTTCCAATTTTCAAATTTGTTTGGTTTGGTTTTAATTTTACTTAATTGCCCATCCCCTTAAAGATGGAGGGCATCGTCCTCTAGTTTGAAAATTCACCTGACCGTATAAAAAAATACCAAATATAAAATTCAAACATATCTATGTTTTCGGACTAACAAAAACACGAAAAAAACAAGAGCAGAATGTTGCAACCTTATACAAACATGTGATCATGGAAAATTAATAAGAAAACGCGCATGCGTCTTTTTTTCTCGTACGAACCGTCAAAATAAAATTCTCATACTTCTTTATTAAAGAGGAATGTGCATTTCGTGACTCGTTTCTTTTTTACAGAATGGTCTATCGATGATGCGGAAAAGCCAACATTTTGTATATTGCAAAACCCGATCAATTTCATCTCGATAAAAACAATGTTCGGGGTAACTCGATCCACCGTTATTAAAAATGTGTAGGTGTGTGCCTGCCTCATAATCCTGCAAAACCCAACCCTTTTTCGCTTCCTGTTGTCGACGGTTCACTGTAGATTAACTCCCAGAAAATGCCCGCTTCCAAAAATTCATCCGCCATCACCTCGTGTGGTCACTTGCAATAAATCATAACGAGCAGGAAAGCCGACCATGCCCAACAAAAGGGGATCAATCCCGGATCAAAATAATAGAAAAAAAAATAAAAATAATAAGAAAATATCAAAATTTACGACCGATCGAAAGAAAAGAAAGCAAAACTCACCTTTGAAAACCAACCACCCCCATTTCAACCCACCCACCGACGACACACTCTCGAGAACGCGAGCGCCCTCGCGCGATGCAAAACCCCCATCACGTACCAAGGCGCATCTGATTTGGTGCGCCAAAATACCGAGCATGCGCACACACGACAAGTGAGCGCCTCCGAGTCGAGCCGGAGTCCGTCGACGAGGCAGCCGGGCGGTATGTGCGCCGGAGCCAGCCTGGGCCTCGTGCGCCCCCCACACCGCGTACCATAGCCATAGGAATCGCCCTGCCACGAGCCCCTCGTCGCGGGGTCCGACCCATGCGCGAGGAGGCCGGCCGGGCCACGGCGTCCCCGACCGAGACAGAGCATGGACCCCACGCCTGGCGACGTGGATCGCATACGCGCCCTCCTTCTCTACACTTTATTATTGCTGCTCTGTCTTCCACATGGTAAGTGAAAGATTTTTTTTATTCTCTCATTTCATCACCTTTAAATATTTCGCTTTCTCTCATTTTCTTCTTCATTTTCCATCATTACATAAAACACACGACCTACCTTTTTATTTTTCTTCTTGGGCGATTGATAAGAATCGCGTTTGGACGGTGGGTTCTTTGGGTTATCGGCGATCCACTCTGACGACACCATAAAACGCTGCGTTTTGTACATGCGAGCGACAGGTTTTTCTCGTCCTCATCCTCATCCCAACGTCATTTTCCCTCTCTCCGCTTTTCGGCTCGCTCAAATCAATGTCATCGCTCGTGGCAACGAGAAACGGACCCCGCTTCTTCTTCTTCTTCTTTTTCGCAATCTGCTAGGAAACGGGTATCATTTAATTCAAAATACGGGGAAAAACAGGGGTGAAGGTACGGGAGAAGAAGAAGAAGAGAAAGGTATATAAAATAAAATCGTTCATTTTCCCCTCCCCTATTTCTCTCACCTTTTACACACTCACAATGTCTATAAACTCCGCCATCTTTCTCCCAATCACATTCACTTTAATAAGTTGCAATGTTTTTCCATTAAAATTTCCCATTTTCCTCCCTCTCGTGGAAAAATCGTCAATTCCGACCAGCAGTCCCCGTTTTCTACGATTTTCTAAATCCCTCCCTCCCACACCTGGAATCCCAAAACCTTTTCCCTATAACCCGTTGAACAAGAGTGGCTACAGAAGGCAAAAGACAAGCCACAATCGATACTGGCATCTCTTATGGCTGCGAGTCAATGGATCCTTCACTTTCATCCTTAATTACTACATCCCAAATCATTTCTCCCTTCGACCGCTTTTCCCCCTACCGTCGAGAGTCTAAAACTAGGGTTAAGCAGAAAAGCCATACCTTTGAAACTAGGGGGAATTTCATCAAGTTTTGTGTGCACGCGTGCGTGAAAATGTTTCGAGGAATAGTTGGAAAATTCGAGTCGGATCGAAACAAAACTTGTGACTTGTTGATTTCGTTAATTAAATTTCATTAAAATTAACATCGACTGCAGACTGTGTTGTACAACGTGAAATGGTCCATTTCACCTGCATCTTTCTTAACGTTTCTTTTTATTTATTTAAAGCTCAACTTCTCTTTACTTGTACCAACTTTACTCTTAAAACCCCACAATTATTCCGGGATAAAAACATTAAGTTTAATTAACTCGCTTCGTTTCGTGGTTTTCCGACACATTTTCCCATGTTAAATAAAGGTAAATTAGGCTTAAACTTTAAACTTTCCACTCCAATTCATCAGACCGCCATTCATTCTCACTCACCTTACGACCTTTTTTCCTCGATTCGATACAAATTCGACCACAAAGACAAAAATCCAACATGGCACCTGTTTGATCATCACTTCGAACCTCTTCCCGACCCAGCCCTCTCCTCCTTACGGGAAAAATCGATACCAACTTTTATTTTTTATTCTTCGCCTTTTTTTTTTACCCTCTTCCAACCAAAATTAGTGCGCATGCGTATGTACACCTGTATGTGCATATCTTTTAAGGCGCTCTCCCGTCTATTGATTCACATTGAGGCACGTTACATTCACGGTGGGTGAGCTTCGGGCACGACTAACGACGACAACTTTTCGATTCTTTTCTCCTTTTCTCTACAAAGCCGGAAGTAAAGTATTATTCGACCGGAATGGAATATTTACAAGGAAAAAAACAAATGAAGTTCTCGATGATTTCTTAATTTATGCCTTCAAATTGGTGCTAAAGGAACCTCAATCGAGCCCATGGCTTGCCGCATAACTACGTGATGAGACACGCGAGTGTCCATTTCTCAAACGCAAACATCCCTTCGCCATCATTGCAAACATCTTCCCAAAACCGCTGCCAATCAACGTCTGTTGCAAAACCCGTTTTCCTCCCGATATACAGTGTATTATATCCACGTCGCTGTGTCCACGAGAAAATTCCCTTCGAAAACATCTCGTGTTTGTTCATTTATTAACGATCGACCGCCTCATTACACAACTTTTCATTAATATGTTAAATTAAATCCCCCGCAATGGAAATTGAATTTTAAAATGACAAAACTCCAAAAGTTTCACTTACAGTACATGCCTGCACCATCTTCCTCTTTACTTTACTCGCAAACGAACCCTGTTTCCTGATTAACTCAGTCGAGAGAGATGGAATTACGTAATTACAACGTAATCGCCACACAAAACTCGTAACAAAAACTAACCATTAACATCACAATCGGTCTCGTGACGAACGACTCCCTCGTTTAAACCCATCAAAAACAAAACTACCTTCGAGTCTTTCTCCCTCACTCCCTCCCTCTTTCCCTACAACCTTTTACTTCTCCCTTCCCCTGGTGCCATTGACCCCGACAAACCCCGATGTCATTATCCTCCATTCTTCCTTTTGCCCTCCTTTTTCCTCCCCAAATCTCTGCCCTTTTTTTCCCCTTCTTCTTCTTCTCGGCCTTTTTCCTCTGTTGATTTTTGTCATCAAGATAGGCCAAAAGGAGAAAGAGACAGAGTGGAGATGGAGGTGGAGAGAGGAAGAGAGAGAGAGAGAGAGAGAGAAAGGCAGCCCAGCAACAGCAACAGAAACAGCAGCACTAGCAGCAACAGCAGAAACCGTGTTTCCCGATCAAACAGATGCCTCGAGTGATACTACGTCACGAGACCAAAAGCCCACAAGCCAGCAGAGGAAAAACAAAAATTGAGTGCAGTGCAAGCCCATGAAAACTGCCTATTGACTTCCAAACGTAACCAGCTTGCACACTGGCTTATTTTCTCCCTCCCTCACTCTCTCTCCCCATCCTTCTTTCACCCACCCACCCTTCCACACCACACACACCAGATACTGCATTGGTATTGACGTGCCTGTTTCTGACAATTGACGTATAATGGCAGAGGTGGCATCTGGCAAAATGTGTTTGTACTCGCCAAGAGGTTTTCATTTCTTTTTTTTTCGCGTTCTCTCGTGTTACTTCTTCTTCACTCACTCATTCTCGACCGTTTTATTTATCTATCTATCTACTAGTATATTTCTGTTTGGTTTAATCGAGTTTCTTTTGTTTTATTTGACATTGGGGTTGGAACTAAACAGTTGTTTCGATTCCCACAATCTCGGTGCGTTGGATTTTGCAGTAAAGAGCAAATTCCATTTTCCTTGACTTAATTATCGCGTATAATCACGTGGTGTGAGCGCCTTCAACCTAAAAGACCCTCTATAGAGCCTAAAATGAACAGCTGTGCGGTGCTGCAAACGTCGGAATCGATAAGGAAAGACGCGGCGCCACCGAGAAATAATTCCCAACAACACCAACGTCAAATGCTAATCTCCGTCTAACCGATATAGCGTAAACAAATCGAATTACGCTCAAATGACACCATAAACAAAAATACCAGATTTTCATTACCAAAAAAATCTAAAAACCTAAAAAAATCTTTAAAAAAATAACCCTCAAAATCAATTAACCCTTACGAAAAATCCCCAAAAAAATTTTTTTTTATTTCCTCACCCAAAAAATGAAAAAAAGTAAAATTAAACATTGATTACGACACAATTAATTGCCCCCTTATAAAAACCAATCTCATCAAGCCAACCACAGCACGTAGGCGCCCTTAGTATAAAAAAAAAAGACTTTAACATACCCATCACCACCAACCTTCCCTCTCCCTCCCTCCTCATCTGGAAAAAATCAGTTATTCCTCCACGAGGAACAGATCACGTCAAGCGCCGTTGCACGAGACAAGAACGAGAAACCGCTGCGAGGTGCCCAATCTGGCTCGTGCCAAACGAGAAATGCGGGGTGTAGAGGCGGCGGTCGGTGACCGTGCACGTATGTAATGATGGGGTGGTGCAAAAGAAACGCGGGTGCCTCGAGCGACAAAATTACGCTCGCGTTCAGGGGTCGTCCGATGGAAACGCAGCGGTCATCAAACGACGATAAACTAAGAGGCGGGGGGTAACGAAAAAACGACTTCTAATCAAAGAAATTTAAAAAGAAAAGAAAAAAGGATTTTAAATCAGCGGTGTCACGATTGAATAAATTCCATTTCCATTTATTCGCATCATATTGCAAGATGGTGGAAATGACGGGGGAATTATGGGTGAGGGCGGGGAACTCAGGGGTTAATCTTCTGGAGGAAAACACATGGGAATGGGTTTGAGTTTAAAAATCCGAGTTGTTCTTTGCTCGGATAAATGAGAAGAGTAAATGCGAAGGACTCGTCCTATTAATATCTCACATCTCGACCGACCATCCTCTTCATAATTCAACCGATCCATTCATCACGTGCAAACACAATTCCGCATAAAGCTACAAATTTATCAAGACGTTTCGTTACCCTTTTCCGTCCTACAAACACGCAACTCATTAGGATTCTGGCTGTGTTTATACTGAGTTATAAGACGCTGTAATATTTTTTTATGTTTTCTTAGAAAAATACATAAAAATAAATTTTATAATAATAATAATAATTTTTTTTAACCTCGCACCCGTTTTAATTTGGTATACGACCCAGAAATTGATTTTTTTCCTTCTGTTTGTGGTTTCTTTAGGTTTTTGAAAAATATTCAACAAATGGTTTGAACTTATCGGTTGTGAGATCAAATTTCAAATTTTATTTTTGGGATAAAAAATTTGAAATGATCGAAAGTGTCGCGGGGCGCCATGATGTTTCATTGATTTTGTTAAAGGGGGTGTAAAATTAAGTGGAGTTTCGTTAACTCCATTGCATGAAATTCAAATTCAAAATTCTCAAACCGAAGCGTTGTCGTTTGTTTGTTGCATGCAGGTCGGGCATTGCGAAACTGTGAAATGCTCGTTCTATTATGTTATGGAAAATTTTCATCCCCGAATCGTTTATGATAACATTTTCTGTCTCTGAGTCGAAATCGATTCATCCTTGATTTTAAGTGACCATTTCCATACTGGAATTTGCACTCGTCGCTGTTTTAAAGTCGCAATTTACAAAATTTTAACGAAAAAAGAAGAAAAAATCGATGAAATCGATTAAAATCGTCACTGGGTTTTTAATATAATGACAAGTTTTGTTGCCAACTTGCATTTTTTACGGGTTTTATTCGAGGTATCGATAATCGAATCTCATGACAACAAATGAGAGAAAAGAGAGAGTTATATAAAAATATAAAAAATAGTAAAAGAAAAAATAAGAAAATTGTTTGGTAAAATGATCACGTGACTATAACTGAGTGGTAAACGAATTCCCTAGAGTGGTGCCCTCGTTTCGAGTGCTTGTTAAATTACTTACACGTTTTCTCTGGATTTTTCTCTTCATTTCTTCCCTAATTCAACAGTGTGTTCAATTAATACTAAATAGAAACTAAATCGAATTTCGCTATTGACCTTTATGCATAGGAAGCGGCGGCGGCTTGATGGAGAATTTTAAATCGCTGCTTAATTTATTACTCGGTTTCGACCCTAGAGGACAATTCATTGGAAATTATACAGGTGCCACTCCCATCGGTTCCTCCATCTCACAGTGTATTTTATCATGACCAATAATCGATGCGTAAGAAATGAACGTATTGGAGAATTTTCAATGAAAATTTGATATTTTGTTGATATTTTTCATTGATAATTTGGAAAATTGCCCAAAATTTCCTTAGAAATTGGAAAATTAATGAAATTTTTCACTGAAATTTGGAAATTGACCAAACTTTTCATAAATTCGAAATTTTCATAAAAATTTTCATAAAATTGGAAAACTGTTTAAAATTATTCAAAAATTCCGTAAAAAATAGAAATTCATCAAAAAAGATTTTCCACAATTTCACATACAATCAAAAATTTCCCAAACATCCCTTTAATTTTTTTAAAAACTACTCCAACTTTTCTTCAATTTCTATAAAAATTTCACCACATGGCCCAGCCATCGACATTATTTCATCTCAAAAAAGAAATTCACTTATTTCCTCAGACTTGTTTGGAATCATTAATATCAGAAAGAGGCAACATGGTACCACTGCGAGAGAGGTTAAGCCTCCATCCTAATTTTTTTCTTCCTCTCTTCTTCTACTCTCCTCTATCCTCTCTCCCTATTCTGAAATCGCATTTCGAAGACCGTCCCCTCGGAGCTATGTTTTCAATGTCCATTCATCCGTGCAATTGAGCAATTGGTTCTTTCTGCGAGGAGCAAACCAGTCGAGCAAACAACCAGATAACACACTCTCTCCAAATTTTCAATTTTGTGAGCCAATACCACACAAGAAGGCGCTACAAAATCCTCTCCCAATTCCACATCTAATTAATTCCCACACCTATCACTCTCTGCAAACACCAAAAACTTAAAAACAAAAAAAAAATAATTATAAAACTCGACCTAATTCTTCGCAAACCATCTGGCACGCAAAATATCCCATTCTCGAGCCCATGCATAAAGTCGTTAAACAAGACACCGATTAAACCTGACCGTTTTCCATCCGACATCTGCACGCACCATTAAAGGTTGAACAAGAGTAAATGAATACGTTTTCCAATTCAAATTACCAAAAACTCAATAAGATGACCTCGAATCGGGACTGAATTCACCCATTAAGACGAGGTAACGGGACTCCAGTGGTCACTGCTTCCCTGCACGACCAGTGCGTAACCGTCAGATGCAGCTCTAAATATGGCCACTGTTGAAATGTCAAATCGATTCGCATAAACAAGCTTTTAAACAACTTAGCTACATTCTTACATAACATTTTTTTTTAAATAAGAGTTTTTATTTTTTTAAACCCGAGAAATTTGTACATGATTACTGTATTTGAGTTTCTAACGATGTGGCAACACTGTTGTGTTCTTTTTACACTGTATTTTGTGGAATAAATGATTCTTTTACACTTTATTTCGGAGTTTGGTTATATTAGGGAATTTGCGCAATTCTATCTTATAAACGTAACTTATAACTTATCTACTTATACATTTTTTTGTCTTAATTCAAGACGACTATCACTACGTTTCCATGATCAAATTATTCTAAGAATCTCCAAGTCCAAACCCCTGATCATGAAAACATGTGAATTCGATAATTCTCCGAAAACAGAAAATCCGCTCGCATCGGGTAGATTTTCTCTGAATCCAGTCGGAGTTTTTCAGTGTGCATGCGCAAAAGAAATTATGTTTGCTTTCCTGTTACTCTATTACGAAAAATGACGGAAAGTAAGAACTTGCATGACTTACCAATGCATGAAACCAGGGATAATTATCGGATTTTCTTTCTACAGTTTTAAGTGGATAATCTAAATCTCGAAATAATTTGATCATGTGATCACTGCACACTTCGCTCTCGATATTATAATCCTTATTAACCAAAGAACCCGGTCGTACACACTTGTGAAGCATTGCGACATTTTTACAGAGTATTTTAAAATAAAAAGGAATTTTATCTTATTTTTTAAAATTTTTTTTAAATCTTTAATTTAAAAAAAATAAATTTTTCATGAAAAAAAAAATTAATCTTTTATCCATGTTACTGAGAAAGTATTCTTTTGTGGTTAAAATGTCTTTATCATAACAGCAACAGACAAAAGACCAGACAGTCTTCTTATTAAATTAAGCTGCCTGCCTCTTCTTATCAGAGTATAGAGAAAAGAAGAAGAAAGACGTATAAGGGGGAAAAAAGGCAAGTCTCATGACTCCTTCTTTTCTATTGTCCTGTTGTGTTCCTTAAACCGGTTGCAGCAGGTCACCAATGTATGATGAGAATACCAATTACAAAGAATAAAAAAAAATTGGAGTGCCAATCTAAGAGCGAGTTAATTGGGAAGCCAAACATTAAATTGATATATATCGAGTGACCTATGATAAATGACGTGTTAACACGTGGAAAAAGAAAAATAATTTAATATCACTGAATGACATTATCGAATCAAGCTTGATTTATCGATTTTACTGTGTATAAGACGGATGAAACAAGAAGTTTTTAATTCCACGCTTACCTTTTGCTCCCAATCCTCTTCTTTTTTTTTTTTTAGTTTAAACATAATTATTTTTTCTTCTTCAAGTAACCCAAGAATGAAGACAAATTTGATTACTGACTTTTTTCTCTTTTCAAACTTCCCAGATCCACTTAAGTAACGAGAGACAAAGATTAAAAAAGAAAGAAAATGAAGGGAAAATTATAATATTTGACTGTTTTTGGCGTGTTAAATTAAAGGAAATGGCTGGGGAGAAACTTTTAAAGTGGGAAATCTTCCTGGTTAATGTTGCGGTTTCGACTTTAACTCGAGTCTTAATTTTTACATAGTTTTGCTCTTTATTTTTATCTTGAAAATTATTTTTTTTCTTTTTAAACTGTGGGAATGGGACTAAAAGCTAAGTCGTCTCACGACACGTGTGTGTGGGACTTGTGGGTGCAAAAACCCGTGTTAGTGGAACACCCGAGTGGAATAAGATCCCCGAAAGATTTTTCTGGTCGTAGTTGTCGCAATTCGTGACGCGTATAAAGCGAAACAAGGTCTTTGCATCGTTTTTCTAGTCACGAGTGATTATAATAAATAAGTATAAATATCGACAACATGGAACGTATACCGAATTTAATAAATGCTGTTTTACGTTTGGATTCGTTTGAATTTTGAAGGGAAAGAAGAAAATGGAATTTATTCGAAAGTTTTAGTTGGTGTGATAAACGAGAAAAGAGAAAATTGAATAAAGGTATACGAAATCCCGCAGTATAAACAAATGTGTAAATACGATCCATCATTCACATTTTTCATGAGAGATTCGTATATCATTTGACAGCCAAAGCGAAATAAAATATACCCCGACAGGGGGTTTACGTTTTCTATGCAATTTGAATGTCATATTGACAGTTTCTCGTCTTTTCCTGCATTGCACTTCAATTTGGAGCGAGCTGAAAAAGCACTTCCGGTCGGGTTAGGAGTGTGAAATTTTATGGGCGCGAGGGGTTGGGTTGGTGCCCTTGAAATTTCATGGACCAAACCCAACAGGAAGTGTCTTTTAAGAAAGCTTCCTCCCGGTGGCAGTTGGATGTTATTTAGATGAAAGAAAGTAATGTGGAAAGTGTAAATAAGCACTGCGGGCAAGTTCACGTTGCAGAAACATTGACCCGTGACTAACGACTGAGAAAACTTTGTCAAACTAAGTAGAGAATGCAATATAAACAAATAAACAATCGAAGCTTGTGTAGAATTATCTTCAGAGATGAACATAAGATGAACAACAGACATACGATACAATGGGCACGGGTACATCAAGGGAACGCAAACGACACAGGGATTTTATGTTTTAAATTAGAATTCTGATAAATTCAAATTACTTCCGTGGAATTTCCATGGGTACTTACTAGTAATTCTTAGTACCTAATATAATATCACCCAAAGGTACGTTCACTCATACAAGTGGTAGACTGGTAGCCCAAGCTGAAGAACAGTGCACATGCAGCACAGCCCAAAAGCCATTCCCACTCTAGGCCCAGCAAGAATGGTAGTCTGCTGGCGTTCAATATGCTCGGCCAATCAGTGAACGGGAACTAAAAACGTGATCGCGAGATCAAACTTCGACCAGATCGGTAGAATGCAGACAATGTAGATTTCGACTTCAAATTGCTTGCGGCTGTACATGCTGCGCTACTTTGATCTACTTTTACCCAAAATGCACCGCGTTACATATGCGCTACTTTACATCAGCTTGCGCTAAATCTAGCGCGAGTGCAGGTGTGAACATATCTTTAGACCCAATTATCTTCCATGTCTCCATTGGTGTTTAGGTACTGGTTGGTCTTACTTTTCATTTCTAGGGAACTATTTTTCTTTGGGTGGTTTGAATATATGTCGACACATTACTGCTACTTCTCTACTGCATTTTTTCCCCGTGGTATTTTGCGGTATTTCCACTCTCCATTCCCAAAATGCATTTCTCTGCATCTACTTTCTACCACCCGCATGCTGCATGAGGCTTGTAACTACCTTAAAGAGTGCGGATTTTAAAATTTCAAGTCCTTCCCACGCTCGACCGGAAGTTGAATTTACATCAAATCCAAATATTCGTTTAATTATATGTAGTAATTTAGTAATTCCTTTCGAAAACTTAATAGGATTAACTTTACAACATATAAAACTTTAAAAGTTTTCCAATAAGACTTTACGCAATCCACGTCCGAAATGCCACCAGAGTACAGAACGTGATTGGGTTTCGACCTCACACCAACACATCATTTTTTTAAAGCGATTTACACACAGCACGTACTTAATAGATATTTCACGATAACGGTATTCCTAAACCAGCATACGATACCAACAAAACATCAAAAAAATCCAAGTATTCAAAGAGTTAAAATCAAATTCGAAAAATTTAATTTTTTTTCTTACCTCAGCCCATTCCAATTTTATTTCCACGAGCTCAGCAGAGAAGTTTTAAATGTACAACTGATTTATCGTGTATTTCGGAGTTTCTCCAGTGCTAACTCATCATCTTTGTGTTTGCCTCGCTTGATTCATGCTCTACAACGGCCAAAAAGGATACGAGTTCCCTAAGAAACGATTAATTTCATCCGTGTTTTCCCCTCCACCTTTTGCCAAACCTCTTAACGATCATTAGAGTCGAGGGTAAAATGCAATTGACTATCGCTCAAACTCCACTCTCTCACAGACCGACTCGATAAAATAATGGAAAGAAAGAAGGAAAAAAAAATTCCATTTCCAAAGGGACCCACACAAATGCCAAAATTTCATCTATGAATTTCCAATCACGTAGAAAAAAAAAGTACAGATAGATAGTGAGCAAAACTCATTTCCTGTCACTCCTGCTCAAATCGATCACTTTTATCAATTTGATTTCCGTTCATTTCATGAAGGAATAGAGAATAATAAAATTTTCTCCCCAAGAATCGATGATAAAAAAAAATATTGTACGGAAACACCGAGAAAATGTCAAAAATTGCAAAATTTCACAATTTACCAAAAAAAAATTAAAATATTTTCAAACTTATTGACATAGTAGTATTTTGGAAATTCCCGTTTGGGATTAATCGAGTGTCCGTATAACGACACTTGTTGATGCTCGTCTCGAGCTATCTCACTCTCTCTCTCGGGGAATTTTGATCGATAAACATCAACAAATTTAAATCGATACCTACATATTTCGAGTCTTTTATTATTTTGTAGCCAAACAAGCCGTTTTGGTTTTACGACGCACTTTCTTAATTCCCCGCATGGGGGTCGTGAAAATACGTAGAGTAATTATCAACGAATCACAATAAAACAAGTTTGGAAAAATTTTAATAATTTCATATTCATTTCATAAAATCCTTCGAGGCACTTTTGGTTGAGTTTCGAATTTTCTAATTCCTACCGTAATTATCCGTTCCCATGTGGACGCAGGTGAGTCGTCTCTCACGAATTACTCAACCAACGTAACGTCCGTCCGTTCATTCGAGAGTTTTAATCAACTCCTGACTCCCCCCCCCCACACACACACCAACAGACATTTTTTTTACAACCTTTTACATCATCCGACTTTGTGACACTTCGTCAACAAACTCGAAATTTCATTGCCTGATAAGAGAAATGAAACTTGCTTAACCCCAAAAAATTCCACCCGACTCATCTTTTAACTCAAAAAAAAAATGTTTACACCAGCACACACAGAAAGAAAGGAAAGTACAACAGTAGGATTTTACGAGCATGCGCAGTGGAAACAGGGCCATCATTTGGCAGCCACTGGAGGAAGAAGGTGGCACCATCAAGAAAAACGTGGATGGGAGGTCGAAAACAAGAGAATAAAAGAAGGACTGACTCGGGAACCATTTCTCCAACCTCATTCCCTTCGAGTTCCCCTAAACAAGCCTCGCACTCCAGACTCCTCCCGGCCAGTGAGTCAAGTCAGTCAGCCAGCCAGCCCAGACGAAATTGACCAACATTTTTAACATTCAATCCCTGTGATTGCCTCCCTTTTCTTCATCTTTAACGACGACTTTTTGGCTGTGAATTACGATTACGACACCCCCTCTTCATCTCGACTGCTCGTTTCTGACACAAACGGTGTCGAGAAGATAAACAACAGATCTTCTTCCACTTTTATGATCGAATCGCCCTCGCTGCTCCGGAGTGAAAGTGGCGCCAAAATGCGTTCGATTTGCTATTGGGATCACCATTGATGCCTGCACGCGCTCATGCGTTTGCTTCCACACAGCTCATACGATCACGCACCCTCTGTGCTTCATGATCCCCATCTTCAATCCTCTGCACTATTTTTTTCCTCTCCTCTCTCCCAACCAATGACCACTTTATTTATTTATATTCACCCATCAATATATGAGAAAAATTATGTTTAATACATTTTTTGGGGGAATTGGTTAATAGAAACTATTTTTTTTATTAGATTAGAATAGATATACAAAAAAAATATTTTTTTTGAAAAAAGTTTTTTTTCGAGTATTTTCGAGTCGCTTCACTTGATTGGCAGCAATCAGAATTCAGCAGTCAATGGGATAAATCATAGAGAGATCTATAAGCAAACAGATCACTCGAGTCTGTCAAGTTGTATGTGTGTGTGTGTTTGTGACAAGGCAAGTTGATGGCATGGCCGTTGCTTTATTGGGCACTCGATGCTTAAATAACCGACCGAAATCGAGTTGGGAAACAGTAACTTGAAGGATAGAGAAGAGAAAAACGTTGTTAGTCGTGTAGTTTAGCTTTTCCAATTGGTTATGCACAACACAAATTCGTTTAGGCATTCAGCTGGAAGAATCCCAATTGGATGAAGCGAAATCCCGCCCCACTCGGATGAGATAAAAAATAAAAATCAGTGCAAACTGTTGCGAGTTTAGTTAAAATGAAAGAATGCACAAGTGAATGTCGAGTTAAGAAGCATCTGTGCAAACAAACGCGAACCTGTTTACGTTCGGCCTGACTGAAAAGATCAATTTTTCGAATCGTTGGGAAAATTAAAATTAAAATTAAAATATGTGCGAGTACGGTACTTAAGACTTGATTTTCTCAGCTTCAAAGTATCGATTTGTTTTTATGTACACAGGAATAAAAGTTCCGTTCCTACTTTATGTATTAGATAAATAATGGAGAAATTTTCACAAAATGTAATTGAATAAATAAAACATTCGAAAATTTGATTTGAAAGACGCGAGAAAGAGAGCGTCACTGCAATGCACTGAAATAATATGTTGCAGTAAAGCTTCCATTTTTGAAACCCCTGAAAGCTACACTGCAACACATTATTTTAGTACATTGTGGTGAAGTTCCCTTTCTGGAGCGTAGGATTATTTGCGAAAGATTATTTCTGACATGGTTTCTTTTGTCGATTGGAGTTATTTCGAATTGGAAATGTTTCGAAAATAATCACCTCATTAAAAACACGATTTTTTGTGAAAAGGGAATTAATCATATCCGACAGGATTTTGTTTGAAATTGTGAATCCATAAGTTTTTTTTTCTTCTTTTTGGGGAAAGGAAGCTGTTCTCCCTCGAAATAAATCCTGTTGAAACGAAATTCCAAAAAAAATCCCATTCGAAAATAATCTTTTTTACGTTCAAAAATAAAGGTAAAATTTAAAGAAATTTTTTTTTCGTGTTTTTGGTCACGACATGAGGACTATTAAGAGTTTTTAAAAGTATTCCTTTTATAAAAACACAATTTTACATGCATTAAACCCACACTATGCATAAAATGACACCGACGAGCTTCACTGCATTGCAGAACCCATAGGAAAAAAAAGATCCTACCCCATCATTTTTCATTCACCTAATATACATATACATATAATTTCAATTTACATACCGTGAACTGATGGCAGTTATTCATATTCATGTAGTAGGAGTTACAACTTTCACCGCAAAATTGATAATACTATCACTTTACTGATGAGAAAAAAAAAAGAAAAAACGGAGAGATAAGAAAAGGGATAAAAAAAAATATACAGCATATAGTTGTGATCCCCGAACCCGAATCATAAACAAGTTAGGTCTTCAAACAAGTAGCCAACTGTATAAACACGCAATTTAAGCCAATGTCTTCTTTTACTGCTTCGCACATAAATAACCCAGTGCCTTAGCTAGTCATTTGATTTAGACTGCGAGAGACACCACCACAAATTTACACCTTTTAAACACCATAAAGTAACGAGCCTTTTAAATCCAAACCAACGGAGATGGAAGCTTTTAAAACAACACTTCACTTGTCATTCTTAATTACACGTCGAAAAACAAACGTTTTCTTGCTTTTCCAATGATTTTTTTTCATGGATATAAATACTTAAATACCTCTCAATCACGTTTTTGTTTCCATCACAACCACAACTGTAGTTTAAAAGTGTCAATTTTTACCGAGTTTTCACTCTGTTGCAACAGACAGGCCGAAAAACAACAGTTTTAAGGGGAAGTAAATGGCAGATGAAATGCAACATTAAACCGTCATATTTCAAAAACAAGGTGAAAAACATCATAAAATTTTTAAACACGTGGCAGATCTATTTTTTTCTTACTTTCTTTCTTATCCAATTAAGTAAAAAAATATATCACATTTTTATCCGTTATTTTAATTCTAACTTATGCCACTGCAATTTCAGATTCGCTAAATTCAATTTAAAAAAAAATGAAGTTTAATTTTTTTTTCATTTTGAATGAAGAAAAGCAAAGAAAAGAGGAATATTAAATAAAAGAAAAAAGGTGACATTTTTAATGTCGCCATATGAAAGAAGTGAAATAAAAATAAAAAAAGCTCAAAATGACTGTAATGGTACTCTATAAAAAAATACAAAAAAATACCCATGAGCTTTTCCTATTGCCTTTAGCGGTAAGGAAATTGCCGTGACACGTTAATGAAAGCCCGTCGACGCATCACAAGACGCAGTCCGTTAGTCCTTAAGTTCCATCACTCTGATGAACACAACCGGAAATTAGTCCCGCCACTCTAAACTTTGACATCAAGCTTTCTATATATATTAAAAGAAAAAAAAAATTGATAAAAAAATAAAAGAATGCGTCGTCACGTGTTTTTGGTGAAAAAGACGAAAGCCGAGAAAAATGGCGTCTTTTAGTTGTTATTTCCATTCGTTACTCCCGTTTTGCAGCTAATTATCGAAAATAAACATCTTGGCGACCATTTTAATAAGTGACCTCTTTAATACATTTCTCTTGGGAGGGGGTCGGCAAGGGTCGGCAGTCGCACGCCTGCTGCTTGCTCGAGATTTGTTCTACACATATGAACAGCCAATGAATAATATTCGCTGATAACGGCCTCTACACCACACCATTTGTCTCCCGACTGAAATATGGCGTCTCTGGCAGTCCATCTGACGTCATCACTCAGCATTTGTCACGTTTTTCTCACTACTGACATCTGTTAAAATGCCTTCCCTCGCAATCACCCATAAATCACGTGACACCCAAGTCTCACGAAAAGAAGAGGAGAAAAAAAAAATTATTCCGAGACTTTACCACTAATGCCCAACAAGACATTGGGAAGAAAAATTCTTTAACGCAATGGATAAGTAGAAAGGGAGTCGGGAGACGAGACGGCGCGTTCGGTGGGCCCCTGGAGAGCCACAGTCCCAAAGACGGTCGTGCGTCAAGAGCAATCCCCGTAGACACTGCATCAGCGAGCGTCGCATCAGTCAAAAGGTCTGGCGAGAAAAGAGATTTTGACCCGCGACAAGCACATCACGCGACCTATCTGCAAAGGCAAAGGGCTCGTGTTTCGAATGGTGCAAACCAACATCTGCGACCTTTTAGCCCGCCCAAAGGGGAGAGGCAAAAATAAAATTGGTGCGAACGAAGCGACTCACTCGTATTTCCACGCGAGTCTTGTTTTTCTTTTTCTTTATTTTTTTATATATAAACTTTTACTTTCAAAAATTTTCCTCGAATCGATTTCCCATCGATTTATTTCGAGTTGGCTTTGATTTGATGTTTTTTTTTTCCTTTTCTTCTTTTTCTTTCCTTTCTTTCTCTTTTGCTGATACGTAATTACTATGAAATTGTCCAAGTTGGAACCAGAAGAGGTTTTCGGTCTATTGTTAGTCGGTTGATTGTGGGACAATAAATTCGCAATGAAGTCCATTGAGTTCTTGGCCTTGAATTAATTTATCAATCAAAGCCACCTGAGCCTCTGGCGGGTGTCAGGTGATTATTATCTTTCCGAATTGCGAGTGCTTCGTTGCAAACGTCCAAACTTGCGGTTATTCTCGTTCGTACCGCGCAGGATTTCTATTTATTACATATTTTTGGCTAGATTTCATGTATTAACTAGAATTTACAATAGAATAAAACGCAGACTCCTATTCTATGCGGCAAAAGGACTAGTCTTCTTGTCGTAACCGACGCAAATGGGTGCTTACGCTTGCACTTAGGTATCGCGCTTGGTTTTAAAGCATATACGCCTCACATTTCCCGATCAAACTTCTTTGATTTTTTAAGCGTGCACGCATGCGCACTGATCAATCCAGCGCCCATTTTCTTCATCAGACTTAATAATGTAAAAAAAGGACCGTGGCAAAGGTCTCTTAAGTGCGATTACTGCAGTGATTACTGCAATAATGCATCTGAAATTGTGCCTAATTCAAATTGTCAATTTAGTCAGAGGAAACTCCTATGGTGCAAATACTTCACACTATTGCAACGATTAGGGTTTGTTTTTATGTGTTTGCTTGTTTTTGATGTTTGCTTGTTTGATGTTTGATGTTTGTGTTTGTTTTGATGTTCTTTAAAGCTACCGTGATAGTTGTAAATCCTTAACGACAGAGCCTAGTAAAACACTGCAGGGAAGTGATGGGATTTAAAACTGTAATTCTAATGGCATAGCAAACCAGTATTTTGCCTCAAAACCACTTTTGGACGTTACGACTGATAATCCCACTATCAGACAATTGCACGACATCAGGATGACGTACGGTGTTGGTAAACGAGGCCGCTGTGGAACAAATTCACGTCCTTTTACCAAAAACCCAATCGTAAATCAAAATATTTACGTTTTGCCCTCGAGTCCTTGACCAATCCCATTTGTAAAAAAAAAATTGGGAGAGAAATAAATCAAAATTACAAACCAGAATGGAAAGAAACTTCCAACTGTTTCGCTAATCCCAATTTTGGTCGTTCAAAACGTGTCCGTAAAATATTAATTTCTCCTCGAAAATCCCTTATTAAAGCTTCCCGACATGAAATTACGATTCTACTCAAGATTGCTTGACCCGAGTTCACACCATTTATTTTTTAATTACGTCTTTAATTTCAAAAACTTCCAACACTTACTTAACGCGATGTTTCAAAAACACAATAACCATTTACATCTTTCTGATGAACATCAAAAAATCTTCCGAAATCCACGATTCTGAATCAATCAACTAACATTTTACCACCAAATAATATCATTCACACTTTATTGTGAGGATATAAAATTGATTTTTCCGCATAAAATTCATCTGGTACTAAATAACTCGTTATAAAATTGGTAAATTGCAATGGCATAAACGCCAACACCACTCATTCACGTATTGCAGTATCGTTGATTTATTAACCCCATACGGATCTGCCTACACTGGGCCAATAATCCATTCGTGCAATCACGAAACGACGATTATTCCCATATTTATTCGTCATTAATCACAGTGCAATTACATAGTAAATGGTGGCAGGCTACTCACGAGTCGTTCGGTTCGCTCATAGACCCGGTCGATGTGGATGAAGTGGCCTCTTTCCTCCATCAAACGGCTACTTCAACATGTCCACAAACAAGACACCGAGACCCTTCTCGAGTAGAACTGCATCTCGTTCAAACAAGGTCGTAATCAGACCGCAGATATGTTTGATTCGATCAAACACAAAATGACACGCTCAAACACGCACTCGAGGCCAATCGACAGCGTCGATACCGTCCAGTTTCTCTTCTTCCACCTGATTAAACACGAAAATTCCTCCTTTGGATCTTTGACGTAATTTTTTTTTTATCCGAAGAGGTCCTGGGGTTTGTGCGGTTTTTATTTTTTTTATTTTTCACTGACTGGTGGAAATCGAGCGTGGCATTAAACTCTGGATTGAATTCAAGTAAGATTTCTCTTCCCCCCCTTCCAGCTGCAATGCTGATGTTTATCGTCATAGCAGAAACCATGTTTAAAGGAATACACAGCACAGCGGTTGCACACGATATATTTTCCCAGCTGCTCCGATACCATTATCGACGATGGGTGCCTTCGAGTTGGCCCAAAAGAGCCCCAATGTTAGTTAATCGAGTTTTCGTGGCAAACCGTATACATTTTAAATCTAGATCAATCCGACGTCATCGCTTGCCAGCAGTAATAGCGTGTTATCGGCAAATAAGATAAACATTGAAAACTGCGGGCAGGAAATTACAGATTTTCGCGTAAATTCGTGATTTCAAATTTACGCACCCTCACATCACGAATGTTTTCGGCCTGGAAATGTCCACGGTTTAGACGCCTTCGGGGATGAATATAAATTTACTCTATCTGGATGTTCGGCGTAATAACATTCTAGCCACTGTGCAGACGGCTGCTTCATTGGGTCGACATCCTCGTCACCCGAAGCTGTTTCCCAGAAACAGGGCAGAAACGAGGCAGAAAACATGAGTCAAGACTGAGAATTTATCGTAACAAGGTTTTCAAAATTCTAATTTAACTTAAAAGACCACAAGTTTCGGTTTCCGAGTGAAAAACAATGGTAATATTCACGACGAAGGATAGAAATTGGGATCATCCACGAGGCAAAACCCTCACAAACTACACAGAAGCATACAAAACTCAAAATTGGCTAATTGCCAAGTCGAATCATCTCCTCCCCCTTCGACGATTTAATCTCGCGTGATTAGCGCGGACTGTATGTGAGAATTAACTAACCGTGCTTCAAGCAATGAATTACTAAATGACCCAACTTCCAAGCAAAACACAAGCACACCCAAACCCAAACGAAAAACAAAACAAGACGAAAAAGAAATGAGAAAAATCTCTTCTATCTTTCACAACAATTCCCTCATTTCTCTTTCTCAATCACACGAAGAGAGGAGAAAAAAGAAGTTTCAACGCGCAAATACGTCTTTTCTGGTCAGTGCTATCTTTCTGCAGTCTCTTAACACCCCAATTTCGTCGTTGGACCTCACTCTCTAAGAACCAGGGTCACTTCATTTCCTGTGCGACCATCATCAAGGAAATTCTCCGGATGCGTCTCTTTTTTTTTTTTTTCGTTACGAAAAAAGAAGTGCATTACACTTCATTTTGCGCATTATCCCTCGACCGCAATTCAAAATAAATTTTTTAAAGGGCAAAAAAATGAAAGTTGAGATAAAGTACGAGTCGGAGAAAACATCAAGACCCCCAAGAAATATATTTTTTTTAAAAATGAAAAAAAAAATTTTTGTTTGTTTTGCCCCGTGTTTTGAATGGGAAGTTCCTTAATGTAC
The DNA here is from genome assembly GCA_034695885.1 of Geophilus flavus. Taxonomy (NCBI): domain Eukaryota; kingdom Metazoa; phylum Arthropoda; class Chilopoda; order Geophilomorpha; family Geophilidae; genus Geophilus; species Geophilus flavus. The sequence goes on from JAQFZO010000098.1 coordinate 23,109, forward strand.
ATCACTCTATCCTTTCTCTCTGGAGAAGTCGGAAAATAGATGTCATTCATCTCTTAAAATTCCCTAAGGCATCAAAAACAATCCTTTTTTTATCGTAAAAATAAAAAAATAAAAAATACCAGATTTTTTTTAACTTGCAGTGCAGCCTAACCTTAAAAACACCCCGATGGAAATTTAATAAAATAAATATCTCTTTTAAAAAAAATAGAAATTCGGTTAAATCGACATGTTCTCCATCTAATCAGATGACTCGTCACCCATAAAAAAAATCTGAACAAACAGACACCCCCCAAAAAAAGAAGCCAAAGCGATTGGCAGCTGAGTCTCCACTAAGCTTATCACAAAGAAGGATAAAGATGGGAGAGAGAGAAAAGAGAGAGAGAGAGATGGGGGGGAGGAAAGATGTAGAGAAAGAAAAAAAGGGGAGGAGGGAGAAAAAAGGAAAAGGAGAGGAAAAGGTAAAGAAAACACAAAAACTAGAGTTCTTGCAACTGTCTGATGACAGGTTCCTTCTGCATGTGCAAATATTGATCCACGCAAAATCAATAAAAACCCGCCTTGGTCCTATGTGGGTCAAGAATTTAGACGAGGTATAGCAATATAATTCCCTTTCTTCACGGTTCGAATTGGATTAAACTCCCTTAGCCACATAAAACTACAAAGTGCTGATTTTTCATCTTACCGTACTCTATAATATTTTTTTTTAAAGTTTTCTCTTTTTCTTGTGTAGTTGTGTGTAGTGAAATATTAAAAAATTCTTAACTTCGGAGAAAAATTTTTTTTCCTCAATATAAAAATTGATAAATTAAACAAACTTGGGTAATGAGGTTTATTTTACGTTGGAGTGAAATAAAGAAATTGGAATTTAAGATTTTCTAAGTATTAATTAAAATAAAAACTAATAAAATTAATATTCTTCGGAAATTTTAAGAAATGAATGAAAATATGGGGAATGAGAATCGGGGGTGGGGTGGGGGTTGTGGAGCGCGAGAGAAAGAGAGAAAGAAAGAAAAAAACCACATTTCAACTTACCTTATAAAGAATATTGGATGTCTCGTAAAAGCATCTTCAATTCCAATATATGTAGATTCGGTTGCTCCAGGTTGCTCGAATTCTAGGAAATGAAAACGAACAAACAGAAAATGCATCAGGCAAAAGAAAATCTAAAGTTGCTCTAAACTCTTGAAGGAAATTAAAATCAAATATTAAAAACCGGGATAATTCAAAGAAAAAATATTTTTCATCATCTCGATAAATTTGTTTTTTCTTTGATTTATTTTATTTTTATTTTCCATTTAAATTTTCGAACAAGGAAATGAAACTGCATTAAATTTCATGTACCGAGGGTCATTTGTCGCCTGCCTGGTCGTCCACAAACATTCGAAGAAAATGAATTTATGGCGAGAACCTCAAAAGCCACAAAGCGCCACTCGGACGATATGACCCTCGGGTGCCCATCCTCCAAAATGGCAGTGCCATGAGTAGCATGGTGATGGCAAAACCCACAACCCGGTTCCACAAACAATGAATAATTTCAATCGTTTATCGACCGTTCCCACGTCCGACTCTCGTCGCATAAATGGCAAAGTCCAAACAACACTCAGAGTAAAAGACTTTTCCCATCTTGAAAAATCGACAGGAAGTGTTTCCCTCAGTTTTCTCATTTATAAATTCAATTTTAGATTCAAAACCTGCATCTTTTATTGCAGATTATGCAGATTTTATCGAAAAACTCATCAATTTTTTTCCCCATCTGGTAATCTCGAGAATTTGTTTTTTGTTACCTGAGGATTAGTGTTGTGTATATCGATTTGCTAGAGATTGATGTTGGTATTTCAGTAATTTATACTCACCGAACAAATACACAATTCATATGCTGAATTAATTGGAGTATCGGGGACTTCCGGTTTGTTGAAAACATTAATCGTCAAATTTACAAGGTAGTGGTTGATATTTTAAGTTAGAATGAGTAGTTAGACTAGGTTAGGTTGGAATATTAATGATTAAAACCTTTTAAGTTTGTTGATATGTACGTTTTTGACAAAAGTGGAAATTTCCAATACTGCAATTATGCCGAAATACATTGGACAAAATAAAAACAAAATAATAACAAAATAAAATATTTTGGCGGGCCTGCAGAACATGCAACAGCAAGACACGTCGTGAGGTCAAACGACCCCCAAAACATCTCGAGTCATTTGCATAAACAAAAACAACTGCGGCGTTCACATGTCATCCTTAATCATGTTTATAGAGTATAGTTTTATAATAATAACCAAATTCATAAGAAACCATAGCAACATATTTCGAATAAAAGAATCATTCATTTCAATTAGGTAAATCTAAATGTAAAGAAAACAAAACAAATCAACAACCCGACATTTTACTCGGATACATTTAATTTTTTCACGAAATAGAAACCCGAATCGATAGCAGACTCGACTGCAGTTGAAAAACCAGATGAATATTTAAATATTTAAAACTGTACAATTTTTTTAAAAGTTTTATCACTGTAATCTTTTTCTTTTTCTTCGTCTCTTTTTTTCATCCAACCCCATTTCCACAATTTGTTCACTGGCTATTCCAACAAAATGGCGTAATACATCATTGTGAAAGAAGTTTTCATTCTTCCCTGATAATATTGGAGCGCCTGATTCCACTTGAGTATTACAAAATGCCATAATTTCCGCCTTGCAAACCCTCCTTCCATACAACATTCTCAATCTTATGCCGCTCCTCTTCGCGGTTCGTCAGCTCAATTACAAAAGATCAGAGCCCGGCTACCGCCTTTTATCAACTCCTGCGAATAAAGAAGGGGGCGCACTCCATTTCCTCAATTGCAATGCCAAAAGAAAATAGACGTTTCAAACTTAAACACATACTCAACACATTCCAAAACAATTTTTTTTTATCTTCCTTTTCTCAAGGAAAATTGTTTTCTTTTCCCAAACCCCATTACAAGTACTTGCAACACACAACACAACCTTAGTTTGCTGACAGAAACAAGTAATTTCTTCTCCTTTCCAATCTAAGTCGTCCTTCTTTTTCAACACTCGTAAACTTGAAAACAATAGCATTAAATCCTTTCTCTATTTTGGAGAGACACACAAAAAAATCTATTCTATCCAATCTGGACCCGGGGAATTACAATTAATCCTGATTACTTTCTTCACGGTACGAAAGCTCGGATTAAAGTAGTGAAGCATCGCAATTGGGATAAAAATGTGGAATAATTAAATAAGTGTTTTTGTGTATTTGATGGATTTAGTCTTTATCCATCTTCATTTTGCGGTTCTTTGAAAAGCTTTTGAATTATTCGTAGTGTGTGGTTCCACCACTGATGTACGATCGTGAGCAGCATTGACCAAAATAAGAGTAACCTGGTCTGTGTTAAAGTCTATTTCTTGTAAGGATGGAAAACTCTCAACACGACTTCTACATTTATGTCTGTATAAATTCAGTCCGTTTATTTCTAGATAGCTCAAAATGCCCTGTCATTGGTCGAGACAGTAAGCAATCTTGGCCAATGACAGGACATATTGAACTGTCTTGAAATAAGCAAACGGACTTTAGCGGACTGATCCTTTCAGCCAGTCATCTAAAACTACGTTTACATGGTCATAATACTTGAACCGTGCATGAGTATGCAAATGCATAGAAATTCTCTATACTCACATTGACCACACTCGAAAATGACATATATCTTGGACTGCCTATCTAGCTCGATGCCAAATAGATGAATGATCACGGAAGAATGGTACAGTACATGTAAACACACTAAATTCGACAGTCACAATATTACAACCATGTAAAGGTAACTCTGCTTTGGTCAGTGCCACTTGTGCCAATTTTTCTGATCATACTAAAACTTACAGCTGTGAGTCGATCTTGTAATTCCTTATTTTTTAGTAAGCACGGTAACAGCTTTATTTACTACCGAACTTTTTGAGTAGCATCATACCACACAAACATTGCATGGTGCTAGAAAACTGAATCAACCAATCATATTTTATGGGGTACATTAAATCCTGATTTCAGAAATGGTTTCCCACTAATTTCGCGATGCTCGACAATTTTTACGCTGGGAGTTTAGTCGCATCTCCTACGGTCTAAGTTACTGTTTGGAAGGCCGCTTAGAAAGGTCAAAGGTGATTTTTGATAACATTTTTGGAATTGCCCCATTTCCTTTCCTGTACGTAGCCATCATTAAAATCGACTCATCTCAACTACAATTCAAGTTATTTGGCTGTTAACGTTGAAAATGAACTCTCTTATTTTAATTTCGTAACACAATACATTTGCAAATGACTGAATTCGTGGAAAAAATATTGTTGGGTGGAAAAGCGTGTCGAGTATTCCCAAAATCTAATTCGAAAGCAAACAACGCTTGCCGCATTTTCACTTTCTTTCAAGTCCTCGCGCTGCATGCAACTGGTTGGTAACACGTCTCTTGCTCACTCTTATGTATACAAGAAGTGGCCCGATTAGCTCCATCGAGCTGAAAGTCATGTCAGTTTATGGAAGGGAGAATTGGCTGTTTTTTTCCTTCTTAATTTGCCACGAAAGAAAGTGCTGCAAAGAGACTTTTTATTGGTTATTTTGCAAAAACTGCAATTCTTTATCTCTTAACAAAAGTTTAAAAACTTAGTTTTCAGATTTATAGAGTCGGGAGACAATAAAACCATTGAAATACGTTTACGACATTTAAATTTTGACTGCAAATCGGGAAAACGTTATCTCCGATATTCACTGATTTTATCCGTATCCGTCTCTTTCATGCTTCGAAGCAATTTGGAACGAGCCAAAATATCACTTCCGGTCGAGTTACAGATCTAAAATTTTAAGAGTTGCCATCAAACGCACCAAGACACATTTCCCTAAATTTTTAAGACCCAGATTCAACCGGAAGTACCCTCAATGCCCCTCAAAAAGATAATAAAAAAATCTCAGCATCATTCCATCTGTCCACATTAATTCCTCGCATTATACAATAGTAACTAATTAGATTCCAATCCAAAATCCATAAAACGACAACCACAGACGTGTACAAGGCAACTAGAAATGCAATAGCAAGCCACGTACGAGTAGTACGGTTGCTATGGACAAATAGGACCTGCCAAATACAAAAATTAAAACAATTACAATTGTATCATAGTTTTGAAATCTGGATTCTACCAGTTGGGGTTAATTGACCTGATGCTGTGTTAATCACAGCATGTCTTTTCATGAGTTTAAGCTTTCCCGGTTCTTCCCCACTCTCTGGTAATACATGCAAAACAAAATTTCCAAACGACACAATCCATAATACCGTACGGTTTATCACACGAATAATAATATCGTATAAAATTCACCGTCAAAAACCAAAGATGAAGAAAAAAAACCGAAACCAAAACCCAGAATTGGAAAATGCAACTCTTGTGCAGCTTGAATCGCGCACACCAATTTCCAAACACTAATTCCTACCTGTCACATTCCATTCGATCGATGACAATCAAATTTTAGACACCCGGCACTCGAGGCAACAAGGTAACTTGTTTTTCAACACAATATTACATTACTCATTTATTTTTTTTTCAATTTCCATTCCCAGCATTTTGTAATAGATATTGGGCAAGACAGGGGGCTTTGTGGTAGAGATCTATGCAGCAGCAGCAGCAGCACCCAATTGCATGGACGCCGATGGAATCGGTCTCCATGGAAACGAGGGAATGCGAGACTCGTTCGCAAACGCACTCGACTTTATCCATACCATATCGTCCTCCATTCCTCACCAAATCTGTCCAAACGTTGTTGTCGAACGGGAGATAATGTCGTGTGGCTCTTATTTGGCAAAGATACATTGCTCACTGTTTGTTCCTAATTCAATCTGTGTACATGATAACAAATTATTTTCTCCACTCTTAATCCCACTATTAGCTCCGTTGGGATTGATGATGGAAGACGTCCCACGTTCATCCATCTTGTACCGTACCATTCACGCACACCCACACACATGCACAAGAAGCACAAGGGAAAAAATGAAAAGAAAAATATTTTTCTAAAAGTTGCACATCAAAACACTTTTATGAAATTCATGCAAATTAAAAAAATTGTTTTCACTAAAAGAAATTCAATTAATATTGAATAAAAAGCTAATCCCTTCTCCCTATTTTCTCCTTTCATTCACTCTGTCTCTTTATCAATTTAAAAGTGAATTGCTTACTACGTTTTGCACTCAAACCAACATTGAATATTTTTTCTCTCTCCTTCTCTTTCAAGATTGATTTTTTTCCTAAAATGTCTGATTTTTTTTTCTTCCTGTTTGATAGGAGTAGGAAAGAAAAAAAAATATATAATTATTTTTTTCTCTCTCTTCTACTTAAAAAGGCATAGAAATTTTGGTAAATGTTTTCTTCGAGTATTAAATTATGCAAACCACTGTAGCAGTGATGGAATTAACGCAAAATGAGAGCATTTTAAAGCAGATCCTAATTTTATGAAACGCTATATAAACTTTATGGTGTTAGTTTAAAATGAAAGTTTGGTCACATGCATTAATAAAAATTTGTTAATTAAAAAAAAAGTAAGGGCACTGCAACAATTTATCAATTATTTAATACACCATGCCTTGGAAAATTACAATAATTTGTGAGTAAAGAAAGCGAAAGTCCACTAAAGCATGATATAATTAATAGTTTAACTTTTACGATGCATTATACGTCATTAAAATTTACATAGAAAATTTTTCTTATAAAAAATGGAAAAACTTTAAAAATTTCAATCGAAAAATCTACAGCGCCGACATTTGACATTTTGTGAAACAAACTTTTATTTACATACGATCTTGCTTCAATTTGAATGTTTGATTTTCTAGTTTGGTAAACAGGTTTAGAAAATTATAGTGGATGTTTACTCTTTCGATTTTTCAAAAAATTATATCGTTACGTAAATGACGTTAAAGTTTTGGGATGCGAGTTAAAAATTAAAAAATTCAATTTTCTTAAATTGTGTGTTCATGTTTTCCACTTTTAGTTTCAATTGTTATTAAAGGTGAGCTGCATGCAGTGGGTCTTTAATTTTGAATGAAGATAACTCGAAAGGCAGTGACCCTCCAAAGCACCTTATTTCCAAAAGTGAGGTTAAGTCAAAACTAGCTAGTTTGAATGGATGTGAATTTTTCATTAGCTGAATTCAATTTGAAGAAATAAGTGACTTATCACTCACTCTTATTCTTATCTTCCTAATGTCTGACATTAGCTGATTGTGATCACGTGTCATATTGTTACATTCTTATTTTTACCTATGCCCTTCTGGAAGTGACCTGCTTTGCGTCATATTTCGTAGTGATGAGTCACTTATTTTTTCAAAATGAATGCAGCCACTTTAATTCCAATCGTATAAACATTGTTACAACAATATCGCCGGTAGCAGATCTAGGCATTTGGTGTCCCTAGGCTGTCCCTATACCTCTATACCTCTACATCGTGATTTAAGTGTAAAAAAAAGTATCATTTGCCCTTGTGAGGCGCTTATCCTTTGCCTTTTTAAAAATTCGCTTATCGCAATCGTTATCGCTAAGGCTAAATCACAAAGAGTACCGAGCAAACTGTTATCGCTACAAAGCTGTAGCAATTTCATTTTGTAACTAAATCACTAATTCTTATGTTTGCATCTCCTCGCATTGACACATGCAATGGCCGGTAGAACCACAGCACAACAGTACAAATATTAGGTGTCTTCAGTCATGAGAAGTCAATTTTACTTCCCTCACTTCTTTCACTTCTTAAAACCGGATTTGACGATTTTTGCGTCGTAACGTGAGTCAGTTACGCATGCACATTGTGCATTTGTGATGTCGGGGACATTGAAAAAGCCGACTATTAAATTTTGGACCTTTAAAACAAAAGCAAATAAGTGGGAAAAGCATTCCTAACAATCCTTATGCTTCACAAGGTCGACCGAGTATAAAAATCAAGATAAAGGTTTTAAGTTCTGACGTCACAAATTCACCATACACTCCTATAGCAAGAAACATTGCGTGACGTCACAAATTCATGCACCTCTCATCGGTTGACGAGAATCATAGCGGAAAACTAGATCTCTAGAAACTCCACTCGACCTCAGAACACCACTTAACTCGACTTCGACACCAGCAAACACCTCCAAACAAAAGTTTTGAGATAAAACTCTAGGGTTCGGTTTGTATACTGGTATGTAGGGTTTTTAAGTTTTAAGTAGCGACATCTGATGACAGGTAGCAGTGGCAGCTACACCAGAAAATCTGAAGTGGTCAACGAGCACACATTTGTTTGTCAGCCCTCGAGACTGTAGGCAAAATCCTAGATTGCCAACACTTAAAACCGCCTCTGCCCACACAAGAGAGATCTCGACGCTCGAAATTCGATATGTAGCAACACTAGAGTGAAATTGACCACAAATACTCCAAGACAAAACAAAAATAGAAGCGGTCTCCACTTGCGGCCAATTACTCGGTTATGTTCAACAGATAGGCCGAGCAATTTAGGGTTTTCTTCACCCAAAGGTTTTAATACACGTGTGGCTAATAATTTCTTATTGTTACGTACGTACAGTAGGTAATGTTAGTCCCCTCAGAATCAAAATTACCATCCGGCAACCCAATACTTCTGTTGGGCTGGGAAACCTAACTTATAGCACAAAGAACATACTGCTGCGCATGACAGTCAACAATATAGATCAACAACAATTTCACATAAAGAAGCGCAGCCAAGCAACATTTGAGAGTAAAATCAATGAATTATAACATATTTCAGTTTCTAGTTAGAAATGAAATATCGATATTAGCAATTTCGTTGATGTGGATGATTGAAAGCCGTACGGACTGATTACATTAAACCCGATATGGGGAGGATTAATATTTCTGGGTGATGTCTCTTAATCCCTCCCGGCACATTCATCTTCATTTGCCCGTACAGTCATTTGCATCGCAAGTCTTTTTCCTTCCATTCCCCGTCTTTTATATGAATCGTTCCGTAGGTAACCGCCACTAACAGCTTAGGGAGACGCATTTTTCTTTGCAAATGTTTTCTTCAGTTTTAAACGAGATTAATTCATTAAAGTGGATGCGGTGAGATGGTTTCAATTCAACCGAACCAAGAGTTAGACCCTTCCAGTCACCTAGGGACAAACAGCGTAGCCTTTTCAAGACATAAGCCCCTCCGAGTTAGGATTGCACTAACCGCATCTTTTCATTGAAAGCTATTTGAATTTTCGGTTTGTTTTTTCCATTTTGGTTGTGCCAGCGGCGCTTACTTGCACTAGGCATTGACTCAGTCGTCCCAATATAAAGGAGACATGATTGTGCTACTATAGATAGTATTGTTTTGACATGTTAGGAATTTAATAATCGAAATTGATATTTTTGTTCTAGTCTTGACATTTGTATTTGTCCGGTCCCTCGACCTTGCCTTAACTTCCTGTACAACTCCAGAGCATCCGAACAGGCTTTAAGAGGTTTATATCTAATGGAAAAAGTTGCCATCATTATTATTTTATACATCAAAAATAATATTGTGTTGCATTTCTACCAAAAACAAAAAAGAAAGAAAGCCTCCGCAGGGCTATCAACACACATTTTTTTTCCAAAAATTCACAAGAAATATTAAGTGAATTTTCAGTCCCGCAAATAAGAAAATGTTATCAAACAACATTTCGAACAATAAAAGTAAACATTTTATCATCAACAAAAAAAGAAAATCCTCAGGGATGCATTTCAGTCATCATCAATGGTCAAAAGTCTCAAACAGCTCCATCTTGCGTCCCTCTAGTCACGACAACAATTTTTTTCTTTGTATTTAAAAGGGAAATTTAAGTAGGTCGTAAATATTGGGTTAACAACACCTTGTTTTGTCTTTGTCCTCACTCAGACAAAAGCGGAATCGAATCCCGTTTGTTTTCTACTTCGTAAGCAATAGTCTGTGGACGAGATTAAGAAACACCGAGTGGTGGCGCTGCAACACAAAAGAAGGTGGTGCCACCCCTCGCGGAGAAAGAAGAAGAAAACTCAAAGACTCACGACACACTCTCTAAGAATTAATAATATCAGATTAAAAGGCTCAACGTACATAATCCCACACATTTGTCCCTTTACGTCAACCGCTTTCGACGATAACGAGATTCGAAACTCCCAAGCTTGCATTATCGTGTAATTCGTTGCGAGCTACAGGTGTGCGCTGACGAATGGCCAACGGAATTATTCTCTCGAGAACGACTGACTTTGCAAGTGCCGCCCGCTTCCTCGCTGGGGTAAAATACACGTCTTTACACATTTCCAAAGAGTTTCTTGATTGGGTCTCAAACTAAAGTAGTGGGTGGATTCCCTACTGATTTACGGTAACTGTAAGTGATAGCCCTGTACAGATGGCTGCAGGACTATTCTCGAGCGTCCACTCTTTGATACCTCCCAAGAGGCGAGTTTCGGATTCGTGGCTCCGCCCTTCCACCTCGGCGGTGTAAGAAAAACCCCTGGTGGTGGGAGGGAGGAAGGAAGGAAGCGAAGCGAAGGGAAAAGGAGTAAAAATCTTATTAGGCTAGAAATGGCTTCAGTTTACTATTTTATTTTTATTTCTCGCAGTTTCCTATGAATAAATCGTTGGTGGCTTATCTAAATTTAAAGGATTAAGGGGTCTATGGGACTCTTATCTTATTTGATAAAATTCCACCGGTGTTTTTTGAAAGTTTAAAATAAAACTTTGGCCGTTTTTTGTCGTTAACATATTCATGAAGAAAACAAGTCGAGTTGAAGTTTTTCAAACGTTTTTGCTACTTCTTGCGTGGAATTTTATATAATAAGAGATCGTATGGATGGAATTTCAATGAGTGTTCGTATCGTGGTCTGACCGCTCGGTGCACTTTAACATTTAACATGAGTTTTTGTTACGAGATGAGGTTTTCTTGCAGTAGGTTTTGAGGGCACTTCCGGTTGTGGGTTGGGAACTAGGGGCACTCTTGACTTCGTGCCGTATATGTCACTACTGCATTTTTCTTTTACTCATTTTTTTATTTATTTATACGCAAATTGCCCTTTAAACAGTGTTTATGCACAAACAGTTGTGAACCCGCCCAATGTTAAAAACGAACAAATCTTTCATTCTCTGTCTGAGTAAATCCTCAAAATTCATTTCGTCCATCATTTCGACCCAATGAACGTTACTTCAACTTCATTTAACTTGAACGTTTCATTTTTCAAACTTACCACTTTTTCTTCCAGCAACGACTCCACTTTCCCCTTCATCCAATTTTTCAATTTCCATTTTGTATACAGTACACTATACCCCCAAAAAGAGAAAGAGAGAAAAAAAATTATTTTTTATCCAACAGCACAAAAAATAAAATGATGACTTACCTTTTTTCCATTAAAAATCTCACCGAATCTCATCAATTCGATTTTCAAACTCCAGAAACACTAAAAGAAAATAACAAAAAAAAATTTGAGAAAAACAAAAAACGGTTTTACGAGGTCATGTTTAATGTAATTTTAATTTTCTAATCCTCCCAACCTCATTAACTTCATCGTCTTTAAAAATTCAAATTTTAATCATGTTCGTCGTTTGCGTTGCCGCAATTTAAAGATATACTGATCATTACTTTATTTACTTTTTGATGTATGAAGCACGTGTGAAGCGTCTGCAATATCATGTCGTTTACAATAGCTAGACAACACTTGACGAGCGAAACTTTAGGGTTAAACAGAGAAGTATCCCATCATTATGACTCGTGGAATGTGCCTTTGCAAGCTCGACGAAATTGGTATGCCAGCCAGAAACACTTGAAGTCATTCTCCTTGGCATCTGACATGCCAACTACCATCCGCCACCTCTTGACAGACGATGTACAGCCTCATTTCACACACGATCAGCCAAGCCTCATTGTCTGCCAAAACAAAAAAAAATTTTTCTTTTGTTTTTGAAAATATATTTGCATGAAGGTGTTTATTACTTCCAATAAACCCTAAAAATAAGTTGAAAACTGATTTTAAATTTCCCACGAGGGTGGTGAAAGGGGTACTTCCGGAAAAAATAAAAGCTTGTTTTTCTAGTGATCGTTAAATTTTAAGAACCTTGACTTAAGTGAAAGTGTTCTTTTTAAAAACCCAACGCTTTTTGTTTGTTTTGGCTTCGCTGCATTGCATTTTAATTAAGAAGGGGCTTAAAGGGCACTTCCGGTTGATCTATAAACTTAAGATTGTGGGAGCGTAGAGTTAAAGGCATTCACTGAGTGCCCCTAAACTTTAAAGCCTCTAACTCGACCGGAAGTGCCCTTTTAACCCGCTCCAAATTCCTCATCACGTCTTCACTGCAATTCAGAAGGGACTTTAACGACACTTCCGGTCGACTTAGAACATTGAAATTAAAGGAGCACCGAGTTATAGGCCCTCACTGGGTGCTCTTAAAATTAAAAGTCTCTAACTCGACCGGAAGTTCCCTTTTAACCCGCTTCAAATTTCTGATCGCGTCTTTATTTTTGCTTCACTGCATTACACTCAGATTGGAATTCGGAAGGGGCTTTAAAGGCACTTTCGGCCGACTAAAAACCTTGAAATTATAGGAACGCCGAGTTATAGGCCCTCACAAAGTGCCCTTAAAATTACGAGGCTCCAACTCGACCGGAAGTGCCCTTTTAACCCTCTCCAAATTTCATTATCCAGGTTTAAAAATTTAATTTAAATTAAATTCAATTTCATTTTTTAGCGTCAGAAATACTCCAAAAAAAAATTGTTTGCACACGCTGCATCCCTCCTCCCATCCCCTTCTAAAAAAAAAAAAAGAAAAATCCAAGATAAAATAACAGGCAATTCATCATTTTCCATTATCACCCGTCGCCTTTCACCGGCAGCTACCTGTTCACTGTTTAAATCACACTTTAACTCGGCTATATATTGGCATTCGGCCCAGATTCCTTTTGACTTATTTACTGTAGATTGGCCACTTTCCTTTTTCCTTTCTTTCTGCATCGTTTCCTACAATCCCAAGTTTTCATTACTCGAACCAGAAAAATTTATTATTGTGAATTCACTCGCAAAGCCAGAATAAATCTAATTAATGAAAGTGCTTTCCTAAGAATACTACTTGATAAATTTTAATCAAATTACACATACAGCTATGTTTCCAAATCAAACTTCATTTGCATTCTCTCTCGTCTCATAATAAACAAATGACATTTTCCGACATCACTTAACAGATGACACGACCAAATAATCGAATACCTGATCCCTGCACCCGATTTACGGTATGAAGATTGACAGTTGGGTAAAATCAAAACTTTTATCATTAGATTTGTTTAAAATCACTTTCCTTAACTCGATATATCGTCTCGTTTTTTATCACTTAAATCCTATAAATTAACTTTTAGCTTATTATTCAATTTAAGTTTCCATTCGAATGTGAACAAATACATTTAAGGTACGTAAAATTGGCACAAAGCCACTCTTCGTCAAAAATAATCCATAAACTCCTTTCATCAATCAAATCAAATGCAATACAATACAATACAATAAAATAAAAATTGGAAAAAAATTTTTTCTCCAATTTTTATTATCAGAGGGAAAAAAATAAAATAAAGAGTTCTTTAAAGAGAGAAAGAAAGATAGAAAAAAATCTCTCGATGGCCAATGAACCCTAAACTTATCAGAAAGAAAAACCCTGAGGACTAACAGGAGTGAGTGACGTCATATTTTAAATGTCAAAATGGGAAAAATGATCTTAAAAAGGAAGGGAGAAAAAAAAACAACAAATCAAAACGCGAGTCGTTTTTTTGCCTGAATTAAATACGAGTTAAAGGGGAAGTTACGAATTGTGCCGTGAGTATAAAGCTGGTTTTTGTATTAAGGTTAAGGGAACTTTTATGTACATATCGTACAGTACTATGGGCTGCATTTTGGGTACAAAATTTCTTCGATTATCTTCGCAAAGTTGTAAATCTCAATCACAGACTAGCAAAATCACTATTGCCCCAAAAAAGCATTAAAATCATAAAAAAATCAATGGATCGATGCTATGAAGCAAGGTGGTATAGGAATTGGCCGTAAAACTCGACTTTTCAAGTGTCTGTCTGTTTTTCTCCTACTCCGCCAAAGTTTTGTCGCACCCACATTTGACACTTTGTCGATTTTTGTGTTGCAGGCAAGATATCGCCATAAAATTTTAGGTGAAACTGTTTTTTTTTTGGCCTTCCTTTTTATTGCACTAAAGGTTTATTTTACTTTAATTCTCGTACTTCTTTTTAAAAAATCAAAAATTTGACCCTTGACCAAAGTTTTGGCGTGCATTGTATTGTCATTACATGTTCTTGATGCTTTAATTTTAGTATGTATGTGGTTTATTTTGGTTTATGGCATCCAATTTTACATTTAATTGCCGTTCTGACAGTCGAGAAAAAACCATCTGGATACTTTCTACCTCATTTCAGACATATCGGTGGATTTACACTTGCCAGAATTTCCTCCGAAAATGTTTTTACCAGTGAAATAGCATTCTGTCAGTGTTTTTGCGTCATTTTTTCCTTTGTGTTCATGAGATGAATCAATTTCATCGTTGTTCTTTGTTCTGTCTCTGTGGCAATCAACCAATCGCATTACTTCCTGCCGTGCAAGGAATCATGGGTTAACTTTAACCCTAATTAATGAAAAATATCCATCACTTTACTCCCATGCGCAAGCTTTTAGATACTATGTATAGGAAGTCTGGTAGTTGTTAAGTGTCAAAATATTTAATAATTCATTGTTTTCTTCGGTTGAAAATTTCCGCGCAAATGCACAACATCACGCATGCGTTACTTTTAAATCCGATGTTTCCATTGCACCCATCGACAGAATTTGTCTGCACTCACCCAGGATACCGTATAACTGTAATCTCGTGACGTGTACTCATGCTACGGTACCGTACGTATTTTACTGGGAATTTTGTTTATTTTAACAAATAAAGCGATGCTTATTCGGTTATTGTCTTCTTTTAAACTTTTTATCTCATACGCAACGCAACTCGTCGATACCACGGCCCACGTTACTAAACCTCGATAGTGTTACTCCTTGCCGCCAGTTTCGTGGTGGTGGTCGCAACCAACTCGGCGAAAAAAAACATCAAAGAATCCGTCCAACATTGCCCTATTCTCTATAATGTGGTCAGAACTACTGTACGTAAATTTTAATTTTCCCGTGCAAGACTTTGTGGCTTAGCAGCCGATAGCAAACTATCGGTCTGCGGTACGATCCTGTAGACAGACGAACGAGTGGGATCCATTAGTGCCGAATGTATAGGCAATTCTGGACACAGGATATGCCCGATTTTAGGCGCTTCTCTTTTCTAGCTATTTCCATGCCAATTTTGATAATTCTCTCACAATTTTTGGCGCTCAGGCATGCACAGTATTACCTACAAATGTCAATAAATTCCACCATTGCCCACTCGATCTATGCATTACCAGAATTTAATTTACTTCTGGTTATAATCCGAACTTTCACATGTTGGATTTAGTCTAACTTCCATTGTATTAAGTAAAGACACCATAGACTATCATGCCCGTAACGCCACAAACAATGGGCTTTCGTGCCCGACAACATCCAACATCCAACACCCATTCGTAAGTGAATCGACCAGCAATTTCGAACATCAGGGATCGTTCTAGGGATTTAGAAAAGCCATCAGCCATGACATGTAAACCCACCATTTAATTCATTCAAACACCATGCAACAAATTTCTAATCCGGAAATAGACACTTTTCCCATCCGTTAACATGACCGCAAAATGTCCACAAATCCTCTTTCCGTCACACTTCATCATCATCCACAAATTCCCTCCCAAGAAAAAGAAAAAAAAGAAAAAGTAATATTCAACAAATCAACACACTTCACTTACAGTTCTAATGCCGATTACGAGTAACCGAGTGTGAAATGCGCCTTCTGGTTGACTTGTGGTAAACCATCGAAGCAACGACGTCAAGAAAGTGTGAAAGAGAGAGAGAGAGAGAAAAAGAGAATGGAAAAAAAGAAAATCGTCTTCGCATGTTGACAAAAATCTTGCGAAATTTATTTACGACGTAAGCTTTTTCTTGGGTATTTGTTCCCCCATGCTTTCAAAACACATAACAAGATCCTTTTGTCCAGCCACGTACAATTTATGAATGAGATCCCACCATAAAACCCGAGCGCATAAAAACGATGCGAATAAATATACGAAAACTCTTTTTCACTACATAAAAATTTATTTGATATTTTTTTTCTTCCTAAAAAGAGGAGACGTTGATACGCGATGACGCAATTATATTTTTTATCTAATTACTTTTGACTTAATTACTCGTTCGGTTGGTCGGTGGGGAGAAAATAGTTTCCGAAACGAAAGTCGAGTCGACAGCCATCGGTTAAAACCCCAAATGTGGTTTCGGTCGGTATTAAAAGTGGCACAAATTTAATTTTGAACAATTAAACGAGAATTGGCATAATTAATGCGATTCCAGTATCGGTCTTTATTAAAATTTTAAGCCTTAATGCGTTTTGTGCTTGTGTTTAGCTGCGAATGTTTGTCGATGGTGCTCCAAATGATGATTACTGCGCAGTAAATGTGCAAATTGAACAAACGAGTATAACCGTATGTCAATTTGCCAATCAGTGCCTCGGTTGAGGCACAAAAACGATCAACATTTTTATGACTCGTGTTAATCGCCATTAAAAACATACATGTACGGTTTGCTTTAATGTTTTACTTTTGTAAAGTTGTGAAAATTTTTTTTTCTTTTTTAAATAAAAAAGTTTTTAGTTTTTAAAAAGGATTTTTTTTTGTTTTACATGTGAATTTGCAAGGAATGTCGAATCGATGCATGGGGGAGGGGGTGAGAGGTGGGGAACGTGCAGTTGGAGTTGGATTTATTCTTTAGTTTCTATATGAGAATCCGCGTTTGTGAGTGCAGCTCGATTTAAAAAGGTGATCAGTAAGCAGCCAGCGATCGCTAACTGGCTGGCTTAGGCACTAACTGGTCGGTGGACTGTGGTAAAGACGAGTAAAAAGAAGAAAGAGTTGGCCACAAAGTGGTTCTATTATTATTATTAAACCAGGGTATGAAGTGAGGTTCGTTAGATGGGCACGCTCGAATTTAAAACACTTGCTCATGTCATACTGCGTTCTGCGCCCTCTGTTAATGGTTTAGGTTTGACTCTTATAAAATTGGATTTCCAAATGTAAAGTTGGTGTAAAATTTAATGTAAATACAGATATTTTTAGAAGTAAATGCCAAATTTTACATTAAAATTCACATTGGACTTATTTTTGGAATGAATGTTCTAGGAGAACAACAAACATCTACAAAACCTCTTGATCGCTTCGTTGGCGACCACGATGAGTTTTCGTGTTTCCCCAATTAACAGCCGTACTCGATTAATCTCATCAACTACGTGACATACAGTCCTGGTCGAAAACATTGTCGTTTGTACTTTGCAGCATTGACCAAAATAGACTTACCCCCTGCCTATACAGTTATGTCGATTCCTTTTCGGTATGGCATATTCACAGTCCCATGCATTACTAAATTACTGTATGCCCTGATTAACTATTATCGCTAAGTGAAGTAGACTCCCTAAAAGAGTCTATTGTAATCAAAGCTGTGGCTCATTACCAGAAGCAATTTTTTGACCACAATTGTACAGTCGTGTTCAAAAAACTGGATGCCCACTGCATGCTAGCAATTGAAATTGGGAGTGATTTCATGTTTTGCCACTAGGTGAAACACCTGACATTAGGTGCATTCAATTCCAAAATCGTAAACCATTTATCTCGCGAAATCCCGTTTATTTTCGTCTATGATTTAAACGGGATTTCGCGAGATAAACGGAATAAACCGTTTA
>JAQFZO010000099.1:0-40907 GCA_034695885.1 Geophilus flavus
GTCAAAAACGTGTGAAAAAAATTCGAAAAAATGGCTGTATTTCGAAAACCGTTGGTCCCGGAGCAATTCTGAGAACGGATTCGTGTTCCTCGTCCCAGAATCTACCATGGAACACATTTTGAAGGAAAAAAAATTTTTGTACAAATTTCAAAAAAACGTAAGGGGTTAGTTAGACTATGGTTTTTGCAATTTTGGGCCAAAAATTTTTTTGTTTCAAAATTTGTCCCAAGGTAGATTCTGGGACGAGGAACATGATCAGAATTGCTATGAGACCAACGTATTTCGAGATACGATGGAGAAAGCACCCGATGAGTGATTGTTAAAATTTAGAAAAATGGCCGCGACTCAAAAATTATCGGTCGTAGAGTAAATCCGAGCACACCTTCTTGTTTCTCGTCCCAAACTCTACCTTGGGACAACTTTGAAGCCCAAAATGGCAAAAATTTAGAATAATTACCGTCATAACTCACAGTATCGGTTGCATGGCAAATCCGAAAACACCATCTACCCTGAAAACAAAACCATATAATAGTATAGCATTGCATTGCCTTGCAAGAGGTACGCAATGAAAACAATACAGTAAACTATACCCGCATACATTGCTTAATTGATGCCCAATGGCGTCCATAGTGACAAAATGAGCTTTGGACGTTCTCAACATTGCCAAACTCCTATTGGTTACTCGCTGAAATACGAATTTTCCACTTCACAAATTATTTCTCCGACAATTTTTACAATTATTGTTATACAAGGGGTGAGGGGCTGAGGCGTGAGGTATTAGTCCTAGCTCCTACTGTTAGAACATTCAATAAAATGTCGTAAAATCTTCAACAACAACAACTCTCTCTTTTCTCTTTCGAAACCCATAAACCCAGCAAATCACCTCGGCCTCGGCCATATCCGATCGAAGAACCGATAGATGTATAACCACGGCACGTGATACTTACAAGTAAAACCAACTCTGACGAGATTGCGTCAAAAGCGCTGTTCATGATCCTCGGATCATGAAAAATATAAAACTAGTGGGTCTGGGACCACTAACTTTCTAACTTTTTTCATCTCACTGTTTATTGGCACGTTTTTGCCTCGTATCTCGAAAACTATTGTGCTCAGACCGCCAAGTTTAATGTGTTTTGTGATCCTCGTGGTAAGAGCTATATCTGGCAAAGTTTGAAAAAAATCGCCCCAAAAAGTGCAAAAATCTGTCATATGTGATGTACATTTGCGAGACTTGGGACATGGACATTCGGAATCCCCACGATGAGAGGATTCCGAGTCATCCTGCTGCTTACTTGTTGATACGGAGTTGACAACGAACCAACGAACTGCTGCCAGGAGTTTGACGAAATAAACTAAACACGTCTGTATTCCATAGATTCAGAAATGACGTTACATGAAATGGAGTGTCATCTCTAATTGTGGCGAGATGTGTCCGCTCTGAAATCTGTAAAAAAAATGAAATTTTTGTTAGATTTTTGAATATTTATATTGACTTTGCGAATTTATGCCTGAATAAACTCGTCTAAGGTATCTTGCAAAGTGTTATGTTTCTAAAAATGTTGTGTTTCGGTAAAGTTGATAACTAACAAGTGTCAAATGAATACTTTACATAGCAAGAGGGAGGTTTGGATGTCGCTGCAGGGTTTCTCCTTGCTGGGATTAGTTGGTTAGGAAACAAGATAATTACGATGCAGGAGAATGTCTGTGGGAATTGGAAAGTGGTTGATTACTGTAGTGCATAATCTCGACAGAGAGGGTTAAGAGTTTTTATTTTTAGAAACTTAATTTTTTATGAAATTTAAGGAAAAAATGAATGGATTGTATCGTTTTTCTGTTGAAAATGGGTGATAAATTTGACGGGTTTTTTAAAATTGTTATTTTAAAGTTAGGTCCTTGCGCATGCGTGATACGAAAATTTCAAACAAGTGAGAAACAAGCTGCATGCATGGCAATTTCCGTTTAATCCGAGTCATTCTCAATATTGCCTGAGAAATTATCACGTGAAGCTGATATGAGTGTTTTGAGGAATAGCAATGCTGTATAGAACAGGGGACCGGAAGTGGAAGTGGAATCTAACTAAAATCAAGTTTTTTGGAAAGAGGAAGGTCGAATCGTCGTCATCGGTCGTCATACATTGAATTCGATTGCATTGAAGCGCCATCTATTGAGAATTATATCACATTGTGCCCTTTTATTGTATAGATTAAATAAAACTACAACAGATGGCAGTAGCAGTTAGGTAGAAACCTCACAATAAATAATCCTCATTTCTCCTCGACTGAAGGCGCTCTACCTGAATGATTTAAATCAAACTAACTTAAAAATCTAATATGAAAAATGCATAAATTGTTGAACAGCATTCATCTCCCATACTACACAATTTGAATATATTAAAAATAAAATTTAATTGCGTGCAAATGGCAGGAAGTTAGAAAACAATAGTAATTAAAAAACTAAAGCTTTATAAATTTTCTCCAATGAATGCAAACATTTTATACTACAGTACAGACCAGACCCATCCCTGTCGCACAAAATGTTTGACATAACAGGAGTTTTAAGAAAGAAAAAAATTTTCTCCCTAAACTAGTTCAAAGAGTTGTAGTAATATAATTTTCTCCATTTTTCTAATTTTTTAAATTGAAAACCTTAACAGTAAAAACGTGTAAACAACTTTGTCCCAGGTTATTATCCTTGAGAAATGACAAAAATTGTTGTTTTTGATGCTTAAACGCGACCTTTGTGGACAGGTGACATAAATTTAACTTTTAAAATTACAAAACACAAATGACAAAAAATTGCAACTTTGAAACAATAAATTTTTCAACTTGTGTCAGTTTAGACGAAAATTATTGCATTCATTGACAGTTTAAGTCAATTTGTACTAAATCCTGACTCCTGGGAAACAAAGTTTTCCCAAAAACATAAAATAAAAAAAAATAAAAACTTTTTTTCCTCCGTATTAATGGGAATCGATTCCTAGGAAAAATGTTTCATGTAACAAACATTTGACTAAAACGGAAATAAGGCCCGCTGGATCGGAGGGTTAAAGGTGAAGCAGACAGGAAATGATACTTAACTCTATTGTCGGTGGAAAAGTAGTCTTGTACAGAACTGTTTCCGGTCTTGTTTTTGTTCACTCTGGGTTAGGATGGCGAGCAAAATGAACAGGCTTGTCGTGCTCTGTGATTAACTTGTGCAATCAACATAAAATATGTTTACAAAATTACCCTGAAATAAACAAAGACCGAAATTATTAACTCGGGCGCATTCAAAGAAAAGAAAACAATATAATCTAAGGTTGTTGTTCTCTTGGACAAAACAATTTGACAGACTACTTCTTTACATTTTTTACAACAATAGATATACGGTACCTATTAAAATTGGTTCTTAATAATAAAAATCAACAATCTATATTGCACTTCAACAATGAACGATGTAGTAGATCATCCCAGCAAAGTTTTACTTTTTACTTAAACAATTTTTCTGCAGACTCTACAACAACAACACACAAAATGCACAACAAAATGTTTTACTTAAAACAATATTGTACTGTACATTATTTATGTTGCACTTCAGCGATGTTTCATTTAAACATCATTAATGTTACAGGTATTTTACATCTGAACTGCAATTAGCATTATAGAGCAATATGACTAACCGATCTAAAATTTATTCCATCTATACAATTTGAATAAGTTGTTGACGTCTACTAATAATAACAGCTCACCATTATCATGCAAAACACCGACATTACAAACACAAAAACGCTGATCAAAGTTGAAATCAGAAAGGAAACTCAATTGCATGCATCAAAATGCATTTTATTGGACATCGCCTAATAAAATCCCAGCATTTCACAACATTTTTTCTCTCATTAAACTCAACGTCCCATAATTTACTGCGTGAAGACAACATAAAACGATACCAATGATGGATCACCTGTTGTGTGATTTCCAAAAATACCTGACAAAGACACGCATCACGACACACTGACCCTAGCAGTCATTTTTCCTCAGCCCCTCGATTCACCTCACAAATCATTATTTAATGTCTCGCTTACCCCCCACATTTATATACGAGGAAAAAAAATAAAAAGGAATATTCCCAACAACCAACGTGGAAGAGAAAAAAAATCCATTACAAATCATTTTTATTAGTTTCCTAATTAGAGGTTTAAACGCGGTTCTGAAGGTGAGACGTAATTGTTTTCATCGGAACCTGTTTTTGCATTGACACTGATCAATTTAAACACCGGTACTTTTCCCCCTCTGATTTCTCCTAATTGCTTTTTACGTAACGACGGACATTTGCCTGGCATACGTATACGAAATCAAATCGAATCAAATCGAACTTAAAATTCAAGGCTGACACCTCGTGAGAGAAAAAAAGGTCAGGAGATAAAAACTGTTGAATCACCTCTGCTCTTCTTGGCGCGTGCTGAGGTCGTATGTTTTATGAATCAGTTTCTGCTCCACTGACTTCCTTGTGGACTCATCTCGTTGCAAAATCTTTCTCTCATTTTGATTATTTCATATATTCAAAACGACAATTCTTTGCTTTGCAATGATAAAATTGAGGAAAAAAAATACTTGCTGGACTTTTCTATCCTTAATTATTTATAGTTTTTCCTCATGACGACTTTAAACTGTCATTAAAATTCATTTTTAAAAATAAATAAATTAATTAATTAATACATAAATCAAATCTTTAAGATATATACTGTACAACACCAATTCCGTCCGTCGTTGTTTTATTTTTTTAGATGTGACGAAGAACTGTAATTCGTGAAGTTTATGTACTCAGAGATTTTTCACCTTAAACGTGACTAGTGATGCGTTCAGTCTCTCTACTCGAAATGATTGGCTTTGGTGGACAAAAGTAGGCTTATTGTCTCACGCTTGTACTGAAGATTCGCTTCATTACTCCTCCTGTGTAAAAAAAAAAAAAATAAATCTCTCTAGAGAAACATTTTACCTGTTTCCTGTAAAATCCGTCTTCATTGATAAAACTATGGGAAACATTGGAAAAACATTTTTTTCTTTCCTTCCCTTTTTCTTAAAATAAAAAAAAACGATTACCGAATCGAACTCAGGAAAAGTCCCGAGAAAAATTTCTCATTCCAACGACATCTTAATAGATGGCGCTGCTCACGTCGATTGTATAAAGAAAAATAAATAGTCGTCAAACTGGTGGACGAAACGATTCTCATTGCCTACATTTTACACCCTACATACTTGGTCAGTCATGTTGGAAAACAGAAAACTTTATTTGTTGTATCGGTGTATTCCGCTTGGTGTGAAACTGAACCAGACCCTGACATGTAGCAAAGGTGTGTCCACTCATTGTGGTATGGCTACGGAGATAAATAACATTACATGCACTCTTAACCATCTATCGATAATTGATACCAATTCATATCGACCATGTCGTTAATGCTCGATATTCATTATCCATTTGAGCATAATGAACTTGACCAACTTTTTATTAATAAACTTACACGGCAAAACACAATAAATTAAATGGGTTAAGAAAATACATCGATTAAACTCGATTTTATCGCTTCAATTTTAAACTTTATGCACGAGAAAAGGGTTCATGGTAACATTTAAATGGCACTTGCAATATAAAGTCAAAATTATAAGTAATTTAATAATTAAAAAACGTAATTACATATAAAAAAAATAATGATTATCAACGGGGAGCGGAAGTGTGTGCTTTATGTGTAATTTATGGAATAGAAAGGAGTTTCGAGTGCGGTATGGGTGAGGTAAACGGAGTTCATTGTACAGGATTTTATCATTGACCTGTCCGGCAGCTTGATTTTCATTTCGGTTTGTTTTCCTTCACTCATCAGTTTGCCCAGGTGGCACTAATACTCGAAGATTACAGGTTGATGAGATGAAAATATGCGTCGTGTCCTATGACTCGATTTGCTCTTTCCTCATCTATTTCGATACGATACGAATAATTGCCGTGTTGCAAAGTATCAAATTACTCATGACCGAGGTTGAAATTAAGCCAATCGACAGGTGTGAAATGGTCCATGCGGCCTTTGTGTGTGCCTATGGGTTGTTGGAGTTTAAATTCACGTGATTATGTGTCATTAAGTTCGATCATTAAAATCAATCGACATTTCGCATCCAATTAATTACGGTTTTGAAGGATTTTCACGAGTTTACACTTGAAAATAAGAAAATTTCGTGTGTATGTGAGTCATGGGGTTAGTGGTATTCGATCAGAATTGTATTATGTCGATACGCACAAATTTTCTTTGATGTTACGATTGGTAAACGAAGTGAATCAAACATCAAACACACTTGTCTTTGTCCGGTTTCTCTTTCTCTCTCTCGATTCTTTCGAGTAGAAATATTAATCGCGTTGCATTTTTGTGACAATAAACAATTTGGTGAAGAATTTTTATTATTTTTTTTTAAAAAGGGTAAATAAACTTTTTTGAAGAACAGTGAACTTTAATGACGCGAGGGCGGATTGCGAGAAGGATGGCCAACGAGATGTTATTTTTCGTTAATACGAGGTCATCGGAGGGCGCGTGCCAGTAACGCGTTCTGCACGTGCCACTGACGTCAAACTCGCCACACGCTACTAATCACACGGTAATGCGCATGTGCACCACCCTCGTTACGTGAGGCCAAGTCTTACTTTACACAATGAAAGAAGAGATATCATTGAGCTTGGATGATTCTAATGAGATTTTTGACATTTCAACACACATCGACTCGCTATAACGACCTTCACTTTCAACGGTTTCCACAAACAAACGCCTGAAAAACCTCATAATAAAAAAAATATTCAAAGAAACATTTTTCATCTCAGAGAAAAAAATTTTTCCTTCCAAAAATTTAATTCGTAATTTAACGTCGTTTAAACATTTCGATTAAACGCGAACCTCAATTTCGTTATACGGAGGTGGATGGGCTTCCTCGAGTGGGCTAATCCATCCTTCATGCGTCCCCGCATCAAATGCTCCACCGCTAGAGCGGGTGCGTGCAATGACATCACGAACCCTCATCACAGCAAACTTAATACAAAAACCCACATAACTCGATCACGTCCCCGACGAACCCCCGATCGAAACGTCGATGCAGTCAAAAATAATGCATCATAATACAAAATCGCATCTCGAGATCCTTTTCATCTTCGATGCGGAATCTCGTTTGCACCCAAATTCGAATGTAAACAAAATCAAAACACAACCTCATTACAAAACAGATTAGTGCTGGCTGAGATGAAACGCGTGTGCAATAATCCTTCCTTATTAAAATGAAAATATTTCTAACCCCGGTCACTGTCTTCACGTGACGTCGAGAAGTTTATATAGAAATAAAATAGTTTTTATGTTTATAAAAATTTTTATTTAATTTTATCTAATCTTTTGATTCCGTGTTCAAATCTTGAAGAGTTGAAAGTATGCGAAAACTCTTATTTTTCTAGCATCAATCATTCTGTGGGTGAATGGTGAGCACGTCTTTCGCACCGCTGTGAGATGAAAGAAAAGGTTCCAAATCAAATTGAACTTTTTTGGCAGAAGCCCACCTGTCTGACTTTTTAAGGTTTAGTCCATTGAGTGCGGTTGACGAACGCCATGCAAAAGAAGAGAAGGAAAAAACGACTCTCCAGCTGCTAATGAACTTTGAATTACACCTAGAAAATAACCCCTTGATCACTCAGGCATTTGCGCACAATGGCAACTGCCGCTTCAAAAGCAGCAAAGGCGCTTCCAACTAGGAAAGAAGAAGAGGAAAAAAAAATTTTTTTACGAGATTGAGTGTAATCAACTTTTGCTTTCTTCCGAGATCAGCTTTTCACGTCTTCTCGTATCACTTTACACTTTAATAAATCTTTTCTTTCGCGGTGTTTTCATTAAAACTATGTTGGTGTGTCATGCAACGCTCGTCAAAAGTTTTTTAAAAGGAAAATTCTAATCGAAAATGAGAAATTTCAGGGAACAATGTGAGTCGGCAACGTGTAAAATACGAAGATTGTTTGTTGTCGACGTTGCACGCATTCTCTATGTCCGTGTGCATGCGCAGAACTAACGATTAATTAAATGCTTGCTTCAGTTTTTTGCTTTTGCTTCATCTACACTGCAGAGCAAAAAAAAAAAACAATTTTGCACCTCAAAATGTAACAACAGGACACGTGAAATACCATCTTCCAGAAAATTAGATGAAAAAAAATCAGTAATAACGCTCGCTGACCCTTAATAAACTCAAATTTCCTTATACCCCATATCATCGAGAGAGATAAAAAAAAAAGAGAGCAAACCCGTTTTTCACTCAACATCTGTTATAAAACAGCCAGAAGGATAGGATATATGGATATTAAAGGTGTGAATTAGCAAGGTGAGAATTACATTTTACCGTGCATGATTATTAGACGATAAATGGCGCAAGAGCTTGTTATTAAAGCTCCATTGCCGATTTAGAAGTAGCACCAATTACAGGTGCGAGTCGACTCAGGTAATGTCTTCATCTTCAATTTGACCATTTTATTGCACCCAACACTGTGTCTAATATTTGATCGCGATAATTTCAGGTTTTGCACTTTGCACAAATTAAAGAAACTTAAAGAAATGAAAAAAAATAATTCAATGTCGGAGTCGTGTGCCGGGTGGATAAGTAGGGCGTTCTTATAGGTGTAGCCAAAGGGCAGAAGAAGAAGAAGTTGCAAGCCCAGTGCCAGTAGAGTTGTCATCATTAACGACTGATGATTACAAGGGGAATTTCTTGTTCTTTTTTTTTCCTTCTTCTTTCTTTTCATCTCTGGTTTTGGGTTTCGGCTTTGAGGGGTCGGTTTAAATTGAAAAATGTACTACTGTACGGTTGATATCGGCTCCAAGGCCAACGGTCGAGTCCTTCAGGATGGTTTTTATTTTTTTTACTCGTTTCGAGTGCAGTGATTAGTTGAGCACGTGGTCGCAGGTAACTGCGCGCGACTGCCACGAGCCAAACCAGGTGGCCTCAACCATGCGTACGACGTTTTCGTACGAAATATTATACGATTTCTTGTTTTTACAAGGTGTTCGAGTTTTATTATTATTATTAATAAATTTTCTAATTTTTTTTGTGAGGGTGATAAAATTTTTATTTTTTTTTTATATTTTTTTATATTTTTTTGGAGGGATGAAAAATAGTTTTTTCTGCCGAAAAAAGAATAAAAACACATTAGGGTTATAGTCTCTTGTGTGCGTCCTTATAATTGAACTTGTACTGTGACTCTTGTCTATTTAAAAAGAACCGTGAAAGTGTTTTTCAGGTAAAAGAAAACTCTCCCAGGGACTTGACTACAAGAGAAAAAAAATTGAATTTTTTTTGCTCCTTTTCTTTTTTGGAAAATTTTTGTAAAAGGGGAGTGAGAAGATGAGACAGATGCATTGTGTATTGAAATTTAATTTAAATTTTTAAAAAAAATGACAAAATGAAAAAAAATAAGATTTTGATTGAAATTATATTTTAGAAATTCTTCATCCACCTGTTGACGTTTTCTAATCCCAACTTACAAAAAATTTCATCCCCAAAAAATAATAATAAAAAATGTGCAAAAAAAAAAATAGTAATAAAAAAAATTAATTGGACATTTTTTCATATCTAGTAAGAAGAGATAGGGGAAGTCAAATGTCTATAAAAGACATGTGAGATGAAAATTTAAGATTAACCCTACTACTTTTTTCCCACCAAAAAACCAAAAAAAAAAACTAATCTCAATTATAGGCCTAATTTTTATAACTATAATATCCAGACCAAACCTCTTTTCCATTCTCACATTCTCACCTCATTTACCTTTACCGTAAAACCATACGAACCTAATCCATCAACTTCAACTTAACTCTCATTTATAACAGGCCACTAATTAAAAACTATACACTACACTTCCATTTCCCTTAATTATTTCTTCCAAAAATAAAAAAAATATAAAAAATAGTCCTATGTCTAAAAGTTCCCTCACTTTTTCCCTTTTTCTCACCTGAAACAATCCCAAAAGAAACCTCGAGAGCAATAATTACACGAACCTAAGCCTAATGACAGGATACTGCTAATCATCAACTTCATTTAAATACAACTCTCGTCAATCCATCATATTTGACTGATCGATTTCAGACAAAGAATATACGAGACTATGAACTACAAGACCGAACCATATGACACGCAGAAGGAAACAAAAGACTGACGAGTTCTTTCTTACTCCCTCCCTACAAACCTCAGTTTTTTACTGTCCCTTTATTTTTATTATTATTTTCTCTAAAATTGATATGGTGGAACTAAAAACTGATTTCCTTTGCACAACTTCGCATGTCCAATAAGGGACTTCCTGGCTCTGTTTTTAAATGCCCCACATTCAACTTGCACCTGCTTTACTGTATAATAATGCATGAAAAAAAAAACAACAAAAAACAAACAACAGTTTTAAAAAGTTGTTGATTTATCATCAAAATGGTTTGATGATGATTTGATGGAAAACAAATGAAATTCGAGGCTTCTATTGAGGTTATTCAATAGGGTGAGAAAATTGGTATGGTAAAAGAGTAGTTGAGTGAAAAAAACGCGCCTGGTGTGTGGTGTATTTTTTTTTTGTCAGATTTTTTTGTTTTTTGTTTCCATTCCATGTGTCGAATTGTTGCAGCTTCCTTTGGGAAATTCTGTGGAACTGCAAACTCATCTCTTTGACGTCAGATGGAGCTACACAGGATGTGAGTAATTGGACTCAGGTATGGGCAATTTGGATTTCACACTATCAACGCAGACTGACTGTACAACATCTCTTTGTATCTTTTTCCACTAAAAAACTCGTTAAAGGTCAAGCGAGGAGATGTCAGGAATCGGCTTTATATATGTTTCTATAAAAAAAATTCCCCACAATTCCACTTCCACGCATCGCATTGCAAAATAGAAAAATTTCTAATTAAAGAAGAACTCCGGCCTGACTTTTCCTCAAAACTCAGACAGAAACATCAACTTAAATCTCCACCCAACAAAGGATCTTGTCAACAATTGAAAAATTCCAGCACATATAGTCGATGACTACTTTTTCCTGTTTACTATAACAATGACGACCATTGTTTACGAGTCTAATTGCTGGTAACATTAGTAATTTCCATTTGAAACAATTAAAAAAACATTTAGTGAAATTTAAGTATCGATCTCGCGAGATCACATTTTTAAAAACGACAAAGAACCGTGTTTGAAATCAGATAAAACGATGATTAACTCCTTTATGTGGTGGGCAGAGTTAACCTTGGACCATAAGTGATAAAATGTTTCCGGCTTAGCAGTTTGTGTCCACACATGCTAATAACGAAAAACCATTTGATTTTTTCTTTTTATCTTTTTTTTAATACTAGAAACAAACAAAAAAAAAATTCAAAAATTTTCCTTTAGGCGATCACAATTTAATCTTTCAAAAAAAAAAACTTATACACATATAAGTTTTTTAATTAAGTAATTTCTTTCTGCATAACAATTCAAAATTGATGTGCTGACAGAAGTGTGAAAAAATTCACTGACGAGTTATGTTTGGTTATTGTCACAGTAAATTAAATTCTTTTGCTACAATTCCCTCTCGGCCGTGTACCGCTGCATAAAAAATGAGACGCTACAGTTGCGTAATGCACGCGCCAGGTGGGTTCACATGTGCACAGGTGAGACTGCGGCGTCCCCTGTTCTTTTGACCACGGGACAGGTGGCCTTCACTAATGCAAGGAAATAAGAGACGAGGAACAGAACAGAGCAGACTCAACACTGACTCTGTAGTCTTGCACTTTTTTTTTCTCTTCACTACTTCTTTTTTAAATTTTTTATGTCTTACTTTGCTCACAAGGTCCTAATTTCGGTGCAATTTTATCATTTTGTCAATTTTACAACTCAAAAAAAAAATTTTTTTTTGAAACTAAAAAAAAAATTTGAACATCTTTTTTTTTAATTTGTAAAATTCCATTCGGGTTTTGCAATCATCTCCGTATATTCGAGCCGAAGGTCTCCTGTCCCATTGTCTTTAACGTCTGTATTTATTTTTCAAATTGCACATCCTCAAACCGAGTATTAATATGTACAACTTCCTCGACAAAAAATAATATACGGCCCAACTATTCAAATTCCCATCCAGGAATAAACAAACAACAAACATCTCCATTCCTCTATTCAGTTAAAAAAACGAGAAAAACAGACAGCAAAACCTAAAAATAGTAAAATAAATCCACTGTAAACATTCGCGGACATTATAAATATCATTAAATATGGCTTCCTCTTCAACCGGAAGTGGTATACCACCGACCGGATGGGGATACCGTCGATTATAAAACTCGATTTAATCCCCGAAGGGTTAAAAAGGGCTCGTCGAGTTACCTCGATTTGTTCATACTGACTCGTATTCCCCATTTCGAACAAAAAAAAAATGGCGTGCGAATGTTACAATGGGTGAAGGTATAACGGATGTTTGGGGTGGGATCCGCTAGATGTCGTTATCCCTTTTCTTTTACTATATTGTAATGTAGAGGAAGTTGTGATGTAGAACAGTTGGCAAAGGAAGAAGGGGGTTCAGGTGAAGGGTATTTAGCTAAGGATGTAGGTTGGGGAGTTTGAAATATAATTAGGCTCCCCCTATTGTCTGTTTTTCACTCTACTATCTTGATCCTGATCCTGAAATGAATGGGAAAATATTTTTTATTTTTTTTTATGTATAATTTTATTCATGTTAAGTTCGATATTGTCGTTGCATCGATACGGTTCAATTATTTAATGGCAATGTCTCGCGATTATTAAAATTTAATTTTAAGGTGTAATATATTTTGTATGGAATAATAAGTTTATTTGTTTGGTCACTCGACTCTGAAATTTTATTACCATATTTTAATTTACGAACAAAAAAATTTCAAATTTCAAAAAATTAATTTTTTTCTTGTTGAATTGATAAAATTTTCAAAATTTTTTTCCCAAAAAAATAAATAAATAAAAAACAAAGAAAACTTAAAAGTCCTATTTCCAAGTGTTATAGTCCAATAAGTTAACTTTCTTTTACTCATTCTTTCCTCCATCTACTCAAACTGGTAACCCAGTAGGAACAAAAGAGCGGATATTCTAAGAATATCCACTGTAGCGTTCAATTTTTGAGGGACATTGAACTGTTTTCCTACAACATCAGGGTGGAGTTAATAATAATAAAAAATAATATATATACGTATATATCTATATCAGAGATTCATCTCTTATTTTCTTTTATTTTCAATTTTTATTGCCAACTCATTAAATCCATTGACCAAAACACTAAAATGTAACACTTACACCTTGTAAACCCACTAAAACCCCACTAAAACCCCTAAAAAAGGGTCTGGGAAAGTGGAAAACCTTGAATCAGGTGTAAAAAAGTGAAAAAAAACCCAAACGACCCTTCGGGGGAACCGAAGATCCACCACAGACACACACAGGGAGGGGGTTGGGAAGAAAGGCAAAGGGTTATCTGGTGCAGTCTCCTCAAAGGGGCTAACAACCCAATCAATTTAGGAGTTATATACAACTCTTTGATCACACGCTCGTCCCATCTCACCTGGAGAGCGCCCGCGTGCAGTTAGCAGCCAAAACAGGGGCTCCGACCACGTTTTATACCTCGTTTTCGATACCCCCCCACTGGGCGATCACTCTCGTTTCACCCTTTTTTTTTATCGTTTCCAACTGACACCACCGACACCATAAAACCATTTCCCGCGCTGCCCACGCCCTCGTAATTCAACCGATTTAAACACCGGTCAACGTGATGGCGACCTTTGAGCAATCAATTGCCAATTGCTCGCCCACCCACAGATCTGAATCAGGGATTTTTTCGTCCACCCCACCCCCGACCTCCCGAAAATCGATTTTTCCACCTCTCCCCCTCTTTTTGAAACGACAAAACGTCACTAAACTGTTTAATGACAAATTCCTTTGTTCTATGAGGTGAAGGGAGGCGAATCATGTGACATCTCCATCCGCTTTTTTATCATTTGTCATGCAAAGGATGAGTTTTTTTTTTCCTGTTTTCCTATGTACATAGGTAAGGGTGAAGAGAAATGAGGAAAGAACCAGGGGTAAATTCTGGGTATTGAAATAACAAAGTTTATTTATATTTATTTTTTTAAAAAAAGTGTTTGATTGGATTATAATGGGTTAAAATGGGTCAATTGCGTTGTAAAGAGTGTTTAGGGTAATTAAGATTGAAGAGAGTAAGATTTAGGTAGTGTATAGTAGGGGATTTGCAACCTAAATAAGTTTTTTATTCTCTCTTTTAGTCTTTTTTAAGAAATTACTTTTTTTTTCTTCTTACCTTGTTTATACTCTCACGCGCTTTTCCTGGTAAGACAAAGGTTTTATGTAAGGCCTGGTTTGGAAAAGGGGGCAGAAAGGGAAAAAAAGTAGGGATTGGGGGAGGATTGGATGTTGGTGTCCAATAAAAGTTGACCACACTGTTTTAAGGGGGAAGGGAAAAGAAGGTTTGGTTTATTTATGTGAAAAAAGAAAGAGAAAAGAGAGATACGAGATGGGTAATTTGATTATGACCTATTTTAAATGAGTTTGAAATCGAAGTGATTCATGTCGAAATGGGATAATTGTCGTTGTACGAGTACTTGGTTTCCACATCGATTCTTTGCCCAATTATTGCGCCAATCTTCCTGTATTATTTAACTTAATTTTGAGGGAGAAGTGAGTATTTTTTTAAAAGAAAAAAAAACGTGATATTTTTATCCAAAAAATTACTCATAGTTTAGTTTGCACTTGATTAGGTAACTGGGTTGGCAACAACTTGTTATTCCACTTGGTTTTTTTTTCTTTCTTAAAATTTTATTTTTTTAAAAATTTTTTTAAGAGTTTGATTTTTACCTGTTTGTTGAAAATTTGTGTTTGATGAATGTTATGTGGGGTAATGATGTTAATAAATGGTTTTTACTTTTTCTTATGTAATTTTATTTAATTACTGAGTCAACACGAGCTTGTGACATTTTATTGTTCTCGAGGACATTTCTAAGATTGTTATTTACTTATGGTGGATAATTGCATTCTTTTTTCGTGGAAAAAATTGTTTTTGTGCATTCAAATCAAAGATTAGTTAGTAATTAAAAAATCGTTTTGTTTTTTTTTTATTTTAAATAAATGTCCTTCACCCCAGGTTTTGTTTTTCAGTCAATTATCACTTTATTCAATCTAAAAATCATTTTTTCACTTTTTTTATTCACAAAAAAAATCCAGAAATAAAAATAAAAAGAGCAAAACCACTTTAATATCCATTAACCAACCAAATGTATCAATTTCCCCAAAATAACATTTTTTCCCAAAATTTCTTTTCCCTTTCACTTTTTTCCAACATTAACACCAAATTCCAAAATTCCGACCTTTTTTTTTACATCCCACTAACCACCAAAACAATTTTTCAATAACAAAACCATTTCCCACCTAATAAAAAAGAAAGAAACAAAAAAAAATCAATTTTATCCATTTCATAAACAAAAAACACAATAAAAACTCATTTTCACCTGACTAACTTCATCCTTCATACTCCCTATGACCCTAACACCCACATTTTAACCTCAACCTTCAACATCAATTCAATCATTACCACGAACAACAACAAACAACCGACCAACCAACCAACCGAATTTTCCTATACCACAAACTCTTCCAAAAGAAAAAAAAAATTCGAAATTCAAAATTCTCTTCCCCAGATCCCTCTTTATACGAATTGTGTTAGTTTCCCTTCTTGTAATTTCACGGTATAGTCTCATCTCTCACGCATCATCTGCCTCTCTTTCCCCCCAACCGTCCAATCACGAGCATTTCGCAGACCCCACACTCACCACCGGAAGTTCATTTGTGCAAAATGTTTCGCTCCAGAAGGGGTATAGTAGAATAATGATGCAACAACATACTACAACACACACACACACACGAAAGGACAATTCATTTTTTTCTCTCTCGTCTTTTATCTAAAAAAAAAGGTCAAGGATTCAGGATGGACATTCAATTAAAAAAAAATCCCTTTCACCTACACCCTCCCTATTTCACTTTTTATCTTTTTTTCCTCTCATTCTCTCTCTTTTACGCACATGCGCAAAAGATTTTTTCACGCCTGACCTTGCAATTTACTCGAATTTCACCTTCCCATAAAAAAATAAATAAATGGGTCCTTAAATGAATCGAATGACTAAGTATAAAGTACCATCTGTCGTCTTAATCCTTTATGTCCAGTGTGTGTGAGTGAGCAAGGTGGGTGCAGACTTTCAAAATTATTGATATTTCCTGTGGACTCATCTAAGGTGTGGGCGGAGTTAAGACGTAAATAAAAAAAAAATTAAAGACACGCGCCAGCCACGCGACCCCGTCCTCCTTGAGAGTTTCCTGTGGTTGGTGGCCACTTCAACCCGTTCACACGGGGGACGTCGCCATATTTTTTTGCGTGATTTCAACTTCCCCACCCATCAAAACAAAAAAAATAAAAAATAATTTTTGCCCACCGTTTCCTGTGATCTCATAAAATTACAGGTAAACTCCCCTTGCTTTTTAAACATGACACATAACACAATGATAAAAATTTATATATAATAACAAAAAAAATTATTTATTACAAATATAAAAAAAATTTTTTTTGTTGCAAAATATTTGTCCCATGATTGAACCATTTTCTATTTTCCATTTTCATTGTGTTTATCCATAGAAAAAGAGAGAGAAGACACTCATGCATAACCACAGTGAAAATGGAGTCATACAAAGCTCACAATACCGAAATTA
Source organism: Geophilus flavus (assembly GCA_034695885.1). Classification (NCBI taxonomy): domain Eukaryota; kingdom Metazoa; phylum Arthropoda; class Chilopoda; order Geophilomorpha; family Geophilidae; genus Geophilus; species Geophilus flavus. The sequence goes on from JAQFZO010000099.1 coordinate 16,767, forward strand.
AAGAAGAAAAAAAATTATGTTTTTGTGTCTTTCATAAAAATTTATATAACATTGAAAACCCATCTTCCAAAGTATCTGAAGAAAAAAAAAAATTTTTTGTGTGTGTATATCCATCTTCCATCCACACCCCTTTTGGAAAAAAAAAGTGAGTTTGAAGTGATGTTATTACACTTGCATATCATATAGTCTTATGTGCGTATATCTTGGATGTCCATCGGTCTATGGAGGATCTGCGCTTGGGTAGCCCCACTGTTATCTCGTGGTCCCTCACGTCAACCCTCCTCCTCACACACTCAAAACAGTTCACCAAAAATATACATATAAATACTCTTCCTTCCTGTCTTTGTTCCACAACGAGTCAAAAATGACTTTCTTTCTCTTAAATTTACACTAATAGCATTAGGATATGGGTGTGACATTCAAATGGGGGTATATTTACTCATTTACTCATTTACTCAACCCCGTTAACTACTTTTCCTGCAGAACACGCGTTTTATTCCGTGGGTTTTGAGTTTTTGATGTTTTGGATGTTTAGTCATGTTTTTTTTTAAAGAATATTTTTAGGTTTGATGAGAGAGAAAATGATGATACCTTATGGAAATTCCGATTTCATCCGATATAATAAAACAGGAAAAAGTTTAAAGTCCGGGTGTGAATCAATTGTAAAAGTCATTATACTTGGAAAAAGTAAATAAATTGTGTTAAATAAGTATAAGTTAGATGATAAAAATCATTATTAATTTATATTCTGCTTATTTGGTGTAAATTTGTGAGAAATTTGGAATATTTAGGTTACAAATTCCATTATATAAGGGTAAAAAATGTTTGTACATAGTTTTAAAAAAAAAAAACCCTTGAAACCACAATAAGTAAACAACATAAATAATTTATAAACACAAAAAAATAATCGATCATTTCCTGTTTGATCCACAAATTTACCTAAAAATAGATCCAAAATCGACAAAAACCCGCATAAAAAAAAACGATTTCCTTTCTATATACAAAAAAAATAAAAATTTAAAAAAATAAAAAAATAAAAATATTGAAAAAAAAATCGAAGTGCAACTCGAACTCGATTATCACCTCTGATCGAGTCCCCTCCGCGTGTGCATAGAGGCCAATTAAAGTATGTACCAGCACAACGCCACCTGTCCTTCGCTCTGATTGGTTAGCGCGTGCGCAGGATAAGCTCGGCGCCAAAGCAAATTGCTGGTGAGTCGGCCGTGAGCCCTCCCGTTTCATCTTTTTCCCTCCTCTTCTTCGGCTTCGAATTTACACCTGAGCGAACGGCGTCGAGAGAGAGAACAGCACACCTGAGATCCACCTGCGCTAAACGCCGGCGTCGCATATATACATCTCGACTTTTTTCAAACAAAAAACGGATATCCCGAGCGAGCCGCGAGCCGAACGAGGATAGAGCGAGAGAAAACTGTGGTCGACGCACTCAACGTCCCGGTGTGGTGTTTGTGATCGGAGTCGCAACAGGTGAGTTGCCCGTGCGGTTTCTCCATCGTTGGTTGGCGGCCAGTTGAGTGGACACACGCGCCTGAGACTTACTCATGTGTGCGTCCTCTGTCCAGCCATGGGAGTCAGGGCTTGGGATGAGCACGTTAAAGTTCTCAAAGGGTGGATATGCACAACTTGATTTTCTTTCACCGTCAAAACTTGCAAACAAAAAACCCCGGTATACTTACTTACTCTACATCGTGTCGTGGGTGTGTATATACGGTAGCGTAGCGTTTAACCGCGTGTCAAATGTTATCTTGTGGCTTCCACTTTCTCTTGTTTGTATTTGTATGACGAGGCTCATGCTTTAAGTTTTCAATAATTCAATGGGTTTTTATTTTTCTCTCTCTTTCTTGTGTTTATTTTCCGTTCTTTTTTTTCTTTTATAGTGTGATGTCAGGTGTTAGTTGAACGTGTGGAGTTTTTGGTATGGTTTTTATTTATTTTTGAAGTTTGAAAGATACTTTTTTTAAGTTTAAAACGGTTTAGTTGGGTTTTATTGGAGAAATGGTTTATTTGGGACTTTCCGACATCACTGTGACTATTTTTCAACACATGTGAAGTATTTTTTTAAGTTGTTATCACTGTTTAGTCTGTTTTTATTCGGAAAAATATTTTATTCGAAGCTTTCTCCCACATGGTTCTATTCTACAGTATGGCTATTTTTCCAACGCAAACGCCAGTATTTCTTAAGATTTTAACGTTAAACGTTATTCATACGACTTAAACATCATTTCTCGTGTCAATACACGTTTTCATGTTTTTATCACTGTTTAGTCTGTTTTTAATCGGGAAAATATTTTATTCGAGAGTTTCTCCCACATGATTCTATTCTGTGGTTATTTTTCCAACGCAAACGCCAGTATTTCTAAGTTTTTAACGTTAAACGCTATTCAAAACGACTTAAACTTCATTCTCGTGTCACCCCTTAATATTATTCACATCATTCTTTCTAATAACCCACATTACAATCAAACAAAAACTATTGTCCCATAAGAAGTCACAATCAATCGATGATGAATCGGGAGTATAAAAAAAACGAACAAAATATAAACATAAAGTTTCACAATACCGTACGTGCACCGTATACTGCACTATAATGTGTAAACGGACAAACTCTCCAAGTCATTTACACCATTTCCCCCAAGTTGCATCAATTTTCGAGTTCAAAGTTAAGGTTAAAAACCTGTATTAACACTCGAAACGTTATTTCATACGGGATGTCCGATATTTTCCGCTCTTTTCAATCGAATTTCGTGTTCGATGTAGCGCAAAAAAAAAAAAAAAATCCACAACAACAACAACCTCTCTCTCATTCCACACCAAACTTCATTCATTCATCCTTTCCCATCCCAAATTTCTACAAAACCCAATTACACTTTTCTTCACACGGTGTCGCCTTGAACTTCTCCGTATAGCCACTGGCCAAGGTCTCATCTAAAAAAATTTTTTCGTCCTAACTTCCCTCCCCTTAAAAAAAACCAGAAAACTCTTTCTTCTCTCACTCACTCGTTCCCTATTCATCCCCATTCTAATTTATCTCCAATTCGGACTCTTCCTCGACTAACCTACATTCCCAACGCCGCCGCAAGGGGCAAAAGGCAAACGACAAACAAACAAAAGTGCAAATTGTGACATTGAAAACGCTTCCACACACCAATTACGCCACGATTCATCCCGTTTAACCCCCTAAACGTCATTTTTATTTATTTATCCAGTAACGGTTACGTCGTCCGGGAGGTTATACACCTGAGCAGGTGCCTTTGGCGTCCTTAGGCAGGTGTATGAGGTAGTAACATCATCAACGGTTCTTATGTTCGTATTAAAAAAATGATATAAAAAAAAATGGGGGATGGATGAATGAATGAAAAGGGACGCCAAACCATCATCCTTCGCTCGGAGCGTCTTTCCTGTTACTAATTGTCATTACAAAAAGGTACGAAAAGAAAACCCCCGGTATAGCGACGACGCAATTAGGCTCGGCGTCCACTCGATTTGCTTCTAGAAAGGGGACAGTGAGTCGGGTCGTAGAAAAAGGCGTCGTCATTTAGGAAAAAACTCGGTATTTTCACATCAAACTCATATTAAGGTGAGGAGAGGGAGGATGTTTGCGCATGCTCCGTTCGTGGTTTCCGGTGATTGGCCGTGGGAAAAGGAGAGTTGATGTCCTCCTGCACACCCTAGCTGATGTTTCCCCTTAATCAGTCGCATCCGGTCACCTTACGGACTACGAGCGACACCTAGCGAACAGGTGAAAAAAAATCGAGAGACGAATTGATGTTTTTATTTACTAATATTTACTCTTTCCCATTGTTTTTTTTTAAATTAATTTGTTGCGCGTCTGTAGTAAGGTGGTGTTTAGACCATGGGGGAATTAAATGATGCAGTTTTTAGTCCCTATTTTCGAGCTGTTATAGACTAGAGGGGGTTTCTTTTATAACTGTCACCTGACCGTGCTCCCGCTAACCATCTGTTGTTGTTTCTCATCACTTCCTCACTTTCCGACTGGAAGTGACATCCCACACACTTATAAAATTAATTTAAAAAGTAAACACAAGCGAAAGGTAGGGCACAATGTGAGAAATGAGGGATTATCTCTCGTTTTTTGGATGTAAAAACGGTAGGAAAAAGTCATTTACGGTATAAATACGAGTCTGTACCATTCAAAGTTCACTCCCTGGTCGCAGTTTTTTTTTTCACTCACTTTTAATCCCGTAACTGAATGTCCCATAGACTTTTAAACCAATACGGTGTGGTTTGTGTGTTTGCTTTACCTCTGGCTGTTTCTATATATCTCATTTTCCCCTCGGGATTCCCCTCTATATAATCCATACCCCTACTGTATAAAGTGTAAAAATAAGGATTAAAAAAAAAAAAGGAGCGAAAACTGGATTTTTTCCATGCGAACATTTTTTTCTTTTTAAAAGGTAAAAATGTCAGTAAAAAAAAAGAGAGACGTTACAAATGACTTTTAGGGAGTTACGCTTAATCCCTTTAAAAAAGGGTAATAAATTAAACTTCCACCTGTAGAAATACATTTTTTTTTACATATTTTCCTTTTTCCTAAAAATTTCCATTCCCACCACCACCGTAATAAAAAAAAATTATATATATAAAAAAAAAGTTTGGAAATTGTTGTGACATCACTTGTAACTGGTCCCGATAGAACGTGTGGTACGTGACTCGTTTTGGGCCCTCGGTTTAAAAAAAAATGAAGAAACGTGATGTTGTGAAACGATACGTCATCACCTGCACGTGCCGTCATGACGTAAAACCCATTGCAAACCGCATAAACCTTACAAAACGCAATACCCACATTAAAATCGTCCTTCAAAACACATTTTAAAAAATATTTCCTTTCATCAATTACCCACAAAAAAAAATATTTTATTTCAAATTAAAAAAAAAATATCGGCGACAATAAATTTAATTCTTAATCTTATTTCGCACCTGAGCCACACCTGATATGAAACTCGGGCCGAAAAACCCTGGCAAACAAATTGGGCTTCATCATCTCGATCGCGCCCTTGAGCACTTACTCCTATGGGAGTCCCAAACACTAGTAGCCAGGACCGGCCAGGTGAGTTGAACGCACTGTCACCGCCCCCGCCTCATCGCACGTGATGTCACTACCCACTTTTAACCAATTGGATCGAAAACGGTCTGCGCGCTGCCACACTGCGGTGGAATGCGGTACTCTGCAACAGTTGGCGGCTCTCACCTGTTGGAAGGTGGAAAGGGGGGAGAATTTTGCCCCAGGTAAGAGGCTAGTGAAACTCGCGTTGTCCTGTGCTGCCTCAGTGCTGGCTTAGCGCCCAGGTGGAACGGAATAGAATGTGTTGTTGTGTTGTTTGCATTTTTGCATCGGCTATTTTTACATAAGGAATTTCTAAATGCCCAGGTAGGAAACTACATTTAATCATCGCTTTTTTTATTATTATAATTTTTATTTTACGTGTAAAAAAAAAAGAGGGAAATGTTTCGTAGATATAGAGTTCCACGAATTTTATTCTTTTATTATTTCTGTGTTGGCGTCGATGGAAATGTAGTGATGCTATGTTGAAATATTTCACCTGTTGGAATTTTAGTATTTTATTTACCGTGATGGAAATGGATGAGAACGCGCACGTGTTGCTTGCGTTCAATAGGTATTCGAATCCAGCCATCCGAAAGAGGGAAGCTAAAAGGGGACCCCCTTACTGCGTGCGCCGCCGAGCAACAGGTGGGAATCGCGTGGTGTCTCCGGTTGTTTCGTTTCCTTTCCTTTTGCCATCGTGCACGTTACACCACACACTCGCTGTATTTTTTTTTATTATTCCTTTCCCCATTTGTCCAAACTTTTACAACTCCATAAATCTCCATTTATACGACATATCATCGCATCATGATTCCATATTTTTCAAAAAAATTTTATATCCGATATTTTTTTTTTTCGGTTTAAAGTGGACAAATACGGATGTTTATCGGGAGAAAAATATACGGCATGATGTATTCGTACATCCTCTAGTGCTCGTTCCCCCGTAGCACGCTAAATGCACCATTTGCATGTGTTAAAACGCACTTTGTAGCGAAACATCCAACCGATAAAACATTTTTTTTCATCCCTGCAAAACTCCTTCGGAGAGCAGGGCATTAACTTGAAAAGTGCGCAAAAGTGCATCAGAACTTAACCCGAGCCACAGGAAAAGCCTTTGGCTCGATTTGATTAAAGCAAAATTAACACACCAGTCCAGAAAAAATTATTAATCACCGATTTTAATTTTTTTTCTTTTCTGTTTTTAGAAAAAAAAATTATAATGTGACGGAAATTTTTTTATTTTTTGTTCGTCACAAATCTTTCATATAAACTCTGGTTGTATAACAATCATACATTTGATGCAAAACAGGATGTTGAAAATAGTCATGGTGATCTAGTGTCCTGTGTGTGAAACTGAATAGTGTTCAACTCAGTTTGACTCAGCACTTTTACTACGCATGACTGAATAAAACCAAAACCAAAAAAAAAAAAAATTAAAATTTTCAGACATTTTCCTTTTTTATTACTTTATTTTATTATTTTTATTTTTTTTATCTTTTCCACCATGAGAGAAATTCCACGAGCACACACCCTCGGTAAAAAAAAAAAAATGTCAGAATCGGTCAGAAACCTATAGCGAATTATTAATTTATTTATATAAACTTCTAATCAGTTAAAACTACAATTATTCACAACATAATAATAATAAAATTTAAAAATAAAAGATTTCCCGATTAAACCCCACACAATGAATACAATCCAAGTGTGATAGGAGGCCAGGACCTTGAAGTCGGGGGTTCCACCAACCGACCAATATATTCATCTCTCATTATTATTATTATTGCCTAAACTATAATTTAATCGATGCATTTTAATCACCTCAATTTAGGCCACACACAAATCTAGTGCACAATCCTTCGTTTTGTCCACATTTTCCGCTCGACTGACGTCGGTCGGATGAGTGTGAGACGTGAGTGCGTACGGTACATACGGTACAATACTTTGTGTTGATGGAACCCCCTCTTTAGTGCCGGGGTAGCCAAGAGTGAGATCGACATCTTTAAGACGAAGGCCCATGCTGAGAAGTTAGGAGCACGTGGCCCTCGGGGAACTATCAATGAAAAGTGTAGCAGCCCGGAACACCACAAGCCCACGGACTGACAACAAGTTATACACTGCTCCTAATCACTCACTCCATGCCCATTAATATCTTTTAAACTACATGCGTTTGTTTTTTTTTAGGGTAAAAAAATTTTTTTTTGGTTTTTTGATTTTTTAACTTTTTGGGAGGGAAAAAATTTTAGGAAAAAAAAAATTTCTTTTGTTTTTGCTTCTCTTGAGATACACTGACCATTTTATGAGTCATGGACAACAAAGTGTCATGACTTTTTCCTACCTAAATACACAATGGGAATAAGGATTTAGGTTTTATTATATTTTATTTTATTAAAGGGGAAAATATATTTGAGGAATTTTTGAATGTATTTAATATGAGGGATTAGTTTAAATGAAGATTGATTACTTGATAACATGTCAGAAAAGACGTTTCCATTGGTTGATAACAATTGAAACGGCGTTCTTGTTTCATGGATGATGAAAATTAATGGTAAATGACATTTTAATGTTACATTGCCGGTTGGGTTGATTCAAAACAGAATTATAACGTCAAAAAACCCCAAAAATCTACTTCGCCGCGATACAAAACCCCCCAATAACAAAACCTTTTAATACCTATCATAAACACAGAAAATCCTTTTTTTAACCCCAAAAAATTTGGTCAATGACAGGTTGAGTATACTAAGACGGGTCAAACTTTGTGCTTCACTGATGATTTACTGTTTCCAATATATTTTTTTTACCCATAAACCTTTTTTTTTTCTTTTATATATTTTTTCCCATTTTCAAACAAACCAAAAAAAAAAATTAAAAAATTTTCAAAAAATTCAAATTATTCGAAAACATTTATTTTATTTCTCTTTACCACAGCACCGACACCAGTACAACACGAGGAGCGGAGTCAAAAAGGGTGTGAAGTGAATATTTTTTTCTAATCAACGATTCATCAAATCATCAACGTGGATCCGTACGGAGTCAACCTGGAGTTCCTGAGTCTCTCTCCAGCTACGGCTGAGAGGATGATGGAACTTCACACTCCCCCGCATCACCAACAACAACACCACATGGACGAACCAAAGAAAAAACGTAAGTCCACATTTTAAAATTCCATTAACAAACCCCCCAAAAAAAATTTTTTTTTAAATGAAAATTTATTATTTATTTATCAACAACTTATGAATTAATTTTCAACGCCTTCCGAAGGTCCAAAACCCTTTTTGTTTCACTCTCGACCGGCCCTGGTAAAACCCGTTCTAAACCCAGTGTCTAGACTCGACAGTCTGGCCATCGTAGATTTTAATCCTTTAGTCCCTAGAAATATGAGAGAAACAAAGAAGGATGGGGAAAAAGGATGGGAACAACAAACGCTAAACTCGTCTTTTATTTCCCTTTTATCTTTGGGTTTTTACCTTTTCCAGACCTGTTTCATATGGTCTTGGATGAATGGGATTCGATATTTAAGCTTAAATATCATTTTTCATATTTTTTTTTATTATTCATCATTTATTATATTTAATTTTTTTTTATTATTAATATCTTGGCTTAATATTTTGAGCAATGTGTGTTTCTTTGTTGGTATATTGGGCCTAGTTTTCAGTGGTACCGGTTTGCGTTGTGAATAGTGCAGGTTGAAGTAAAGAAAAAAATGCACGCGCCTCAACCCCTCCCTCAATCTGCACTTATTATATCTTTGCTTTCTTTCTTTCCTTGAGACTGGCGTCTGGTCTACTCCAAGAAGGGGACACTACATTTTTCTCCCTTTTTCATACACCACCTCAAGTAGGGTTTTAAGGCTCTCGTGGTGTACTGGGAGAAGTGCCCTCCCGAATTGATCTCATGGGCCTATGGCGCGCATTTGCAAATTTCAGCTTGTTTTCTATAGTTAAAATATGGATTTGCAAGGGCAATTTCATTGTTTTATATGACTTTTTTTATTGTTGGAAGGCATTTCTAATTGTTAAGAAACTTTTTTCACCGTTTTTTCATTATTGGAAAATATTTTCAATTGTTCAAAAACTTTTTTCTATTGTTTGAAAAACTTTTTTTTTATTGTTGGAAACAATAAGAACCAATTTTCCCCAATTGTTGCACCAATTTATATACAAAAACCACCTATACTAATCCTTGCAAATAACAACAATTATCCTAAAACTTCATTTTTCTCCCCAAATTCACATCCATCTCATTTTCCCACTTTCTTTTCCCATCTTAAACCTACTTTATAATAACAACTCATAAAAAACCCTCACAATAAAACAAACAAACAAACCCAAAAAAATCAAAAAATCTCAAAAATCCACGTTCCACCACTCTATCTCCCTTATCCATACCACAAACTCGATGATTTAACCATTTCTAATCAGAAAAATCCATCACAAACAAGAAAAGGTGAGAGAAAAGACGAGGAGAGCAGGAGAAGGAGAGAGGATGGTACCGAACATGAATAAGATAGGGAAAAAAAGTGCAAGCAAGATTGCTCTCTTGATTGCTTATACCGAGTCCTTCCGTAGCTGCAAGGCAAGTTGTTTGGCCACACTAAAACTTGCATGTCAAGGTATTGGTGAGAAAGACAGACCTGCTCACAACTCATATCATTTTTTACCCTCTTCCTTTCTTCAGTAATTTTTTTTTTATTTATTTAAAAAAATTCAAAAAAAAATTCAATTCCTTAAGTAGTTTCTCTGCAACTTCTTCGCGAAACAGTTGGTGGTAAGTTTTAGACAAGTCAGTAAAATATTGGTCACAAATTCTTGCCTAACCCTTTGGTGGCCCCCTCCAGGACTAAATAAAATTCAAATTGAATTTATTAAAATAAAAATAATAAATAACAATAAAAAACCATAAATTTTCCAACATTTTTACACACCATAAAAAAACTCACCATTTAATTTTTTCATCCAAAAATGATTAAATAAAAGTGAAAGAAAAAAAGAAAGTTGCGCATGTTTGATTGACACACTATTAGTACCTGATTAAAAGGATTGTGTATGAATGAAAAGGGCACATAAAAACACTTGCACCCTGGAGGAATTCCCACCTGTCTTTTCAATTGAATGAAACATTCTCCAACTGCTACACAATCTTCATCACCCCTTTCACTATTAAACAAATTACAATCATTAAAAAGGCAAATAAAATCGTCGACTTTATTTTTTTTTCATCCTTAATTTCAATTTCCACCATACCTATACTTAAACCGTGATGGTCTAAATCCCCATAAGCCTTTTAACAGTAACCATACATCGGGGGTTTGTGCAGCAGCAATCTTTTGTGGGGGGAATAATTCTTTGCTATATAAACAAGACTACAAATGCAAAGGGGAGGAGGGGATAAAGGAGAGAAGGAGAGAGAGAGACACCCCACATACTGGTGAACGGCGAACACTAGTTTCAAAGGGGGTTTGTCCACTATGGATACAGCTGCTTCTCTCGCCATATTTCAAATTGTACGAGTGTACCGTATGAAATTAAAGCGAGGGAAAACTGGTCGAATCCGAGTCGGTGCAACGTCAGGTTAAACTGTTGGCATTTTATTATGAAATTGGGAATAGTTTAAAACTAGTTTCAACTTCCCTGGAGGCTGTTACTACACAAAACTTGTAAGAAATTGAATTAATTTTGAAGATTATCTTGTTTTTGTTAATTGTTTGAGTTGGGGATTGTTGTTTATTGTTGTTTTACAGAATAATACTCAAAAAAGTCCTTCATGGAAGCGTAGTGTTCTGACCAGCCTTATTTTATATGTTGAGGTTTTGGATCATAATCTTGTTTGCGGAAATTTTTATAATGGTTAGTTTAGTACAGTAGTTACTGACATACTGTCAAAAAGTGAGTGTAACAAGTGTACGCCATTTTGGTAACCAGTATTACGTCATAAAAACCTGGATTAGCAATTAATAAAACCTGATCAATACAAATAGAGAAAAGAAACTCGAACTAAGTGTCACAAAATCTGCGTTCAACCTCTTCGATTTTGCCGATTCGATGAAAACGACGAAATCTGATTTTAGCTTTCGATCTATCTCGATTTCAAAATAGCAGAGTTGAAACTAAACGGATTTCCGCTGCCGGACTGTCAGAAAGCGCCTCGAGACCCGCTTTCGTGACAACGGTTTTCAGAAGAACCGATGCGACAAAAAAGTGGTTCTGCACTTTATCGGGTCGTTTCCGGTTGCGGAAATTGGTGACGAACTGTGACATCGAAGAGAGATCAAACGCATCCACAGTTTTAGAATTATTTATCAATTTTCGGGAAAAATAAAAGATACGGTAACCAGATGTTTTATAAAATCTGGGAAACAACAAAACTGCTCTCTGCACAATGTAAATAAAAGGAATTGTTGTTTTTTGCTTATCAACATCAGATGGTGTTGTGGGGTGACAGGGGAGGCATGAGAGATGAGTGAGAGAGGGGCAAGGGAGAGAGCGAGAGAGATGATCAATGTATTCTAGGGTTCAATCTGCCAGCTGACACTCCTCACTCTCACTTATACCACAGTTACTGTAGTCTCTCATTACTTCCCGTGCCATAATTGGCTTTGGACTAACAAAAAAGTCGATTGGGAAATTGTGTCAGATCTCATTCCGAGTATACAGTATACTTGACCAAATTCTGCTCATCTGATAACAAACAAGAAATATAGAGTATGGTCTGAGGTAATTTGAACTTACAATCCATAAAACAAAGGCATAAATCAGACTAATATGGAGAAAAATAAAAAGAAAAAAATATTTTAATAAAAATGGGTGTAAATTAGATTGTATCAAACTTTACACGTGCAGTAAAGTAAAAAGAGGACTAAAGTTCCATACACTGGAGGAAAAAAATCATAAAAATAAAACTGGAAAATGTAGAAACTAGAAAAACAGCCATCAAACAACAATCATCATTCTCTAGCTCATCTCACCACAATAACACTTTGGTGAGAACTGATCTCAGTGACTGATAACTCATTTTCCTACAGCAATCCAACTCCGGTAAGGATTGTAGGGGATGGAGGTGGGCAACTTCCGCAGGAAGTTGGCGTTCATTGTGCGAGGGCCTCGTGGCAAACCATTCTTGCACCAGTGCAATGGCACGTGAACAATAGAGGTTCATGGGACCAGGTTCCGTGAAAACATCAAAACTATCATATTTATACACCCTTAGTCATCATATATGAAAACATCAAAAAACATGGAGAAATAAGGAACAAAAGAAATGCAAAAAAACCCCAAAAAACTTCCCTGCAAAGTGTAGCGGAAGGGTTTGTTAGTAACAGGTGTGTAGAAACTAAAAATACGAGCCCAAAGTCGAGATTGAGAGGAAATTAGAGACAAGAGAAAGCAGGGTTTTCGCTTTGAGCTGTAATTGTGTTCCTTTGTCCAATGTCAAGGGGAAAACGTATGGAATATGTGCGTTTGTGGTGCCTGGAAGCGGCACACTTTGAAAACTGATACTTTTTATTTCGATTGGTCATTTATCCATATGAGGTCAAATGTTTAGGGCACCCATATAATTTTATTTTTATTTTTAAATTTTTTTTTTTTTTTTGGGTTGGGAGTTTAGATCTTAATCTATAGGCGATTTGGTTTTTTTTTCTTTCTAAATGAATATTCATGTTATGAAAAATGGTGAAAACTAATTATTCAATGATGAAATCGCATATAATAAACAGCTCCATTGTGTGCATTTCTTTTAAAAGATCTTACAAGGTTGTGGTGTGGTGCAATACTTGATGATAGTTTTGTTTTTTCCTATTCATTTCATTCAATTACTCCACCCACGTCACTCGACTTTGAGGTAATGTAAACAATAACATCGAGAACGCGTCAATTACTTTCGATAATCACAATTTAACCACTTAAATTTTTTTTTTTTTAAATAATGTTATAAAAATTACCCAAGACTCAGCCGTATAGAAATCGAGCGAAAGTTATTAAAAAAACCGATTTTCCCTTAATTTTAGATCTTATTTTGAGCGATTTTGATGTTTTATACAAAAGACACCACCTGGCGTCGATTTCCCCATGCTGTACCCTAATTACGTAATCACCCAGGTGCAAATTAAACCGAAAATGAAATATGAAACTTCAAACTTCACCACCAACACCGACCAGTCAGCACAGCAACAGCACCAACACACAAAACAAGAACGAACGAAAAAAAAAAACACCTCCATTATCAACGATTCCCATCAACCACTAATAGAGTGCGCTATCCCGGATGTTGCATTTAGACAGATGTGAACTGTGGAGTGAAATGGGGATAATCAACCCGTTTATTAACAACAAAACAAACAAAACACCCAAACAGACTCCCTCAAACTACTGTACAACGACTTAACCCCGTACAGACTCGACTCAACAAACAAAAACGTAAAAATCCTCTTATGTAACCTTAAAAACAAGTGGTCTTCTGGGAATCGTCTAAAAGCCACTTCCACTTTGTACAAAAAAAAGAAAAAAGAAAGACTTTAATTACTACATTTTGAAAATCGGTTCAAGAGCAGCTGACTCATTGCGCATGAGATTCTTTTTGCAATTTATTCACTGTAAAACCGCCCTTATTTATATTTTTTGAAAATCTCTTGTCCCATTGCGTAGGTTGTGGCACCAAATAGGTTTAATGGGTGTTGGCCCATGTGAATAACGCTGTAGGCCTCACTTCCGATAAATTGCCATACCGTTCGGGACAGGTTATGCTTCGCCCACTGCTCTATCTACACCTTTGATATGTTACCTGCTTCATCAATTTTTTTTTTTTTTTTGCATTGCGGGGCTTATTAACACCGACTTTTAAAATCAGTAATAAAAAAGGAGTAATGTCATAAACGGTTTTATTGAAATTTTGCGGCGCATTAAAAAAAAAATATATACTGAAATAAAAATATAAATAAATTCCATGTTGAAATTTTTTCCTGGTGGGTGGGAACTCTGATCCAGTCGTGATTTTTCTACCTTGAACGTGAGTTGTTATGACAAAAGAAAGACTGAGGATGTGATGTGTAGACTTTTAACCCTTTTCATCTCGGAGGGAAAATCACATCAGTTTTGTTTATATTTAAATGTTGGTTTTTTGATTTTTTAATTTTTTTTTCGAGAGATACTTTTTTTTTAAAAAAATATTGGGGAAATTCTAAGAAATTGTTGTGCGGCTATTAGATGTATATAACCGGAAGTTGCGGCAATTACTACATGAAATTGCGTTATGTAACTAAATCAATTTGGACTGTACAAAGAGTTTATTTTAATGTTTGAGTTGAGAAAAGTTTCTATTTTTGTCTCATTTTGTTACGTGGAGCGTCAAAAAAGGCACTATTCCGGTCGAATTAGGAACCGAAATTTTAAGGGCACACAATGTGACCATATCCCAACTGAAAATGCCCTTAATTATTATATCAATTCAATTTGGAGTGTCCATAAAGGGCACTTCCGGTCGAGGTAGGACCACAAAATTTTGAGGGTACCAATTTCGCGCGTGTGACTCGGTTCCCTCAAAATTTCAAGTCCCCATCACAACCGGAAGTGCCCTTTCAGCCTTTCGAATATCACTCCTTTTATCACTCCGATTTGGAGCTGTCAAAAAAGGCACTTCCGGTCTAATTAGGACTTTAAAAATTTAAGGAAACCCACTAAATGTCTGTAACTCCATTACTTCACAATTTTAGGTCCTAGCCCAACCGGAAGTGCCTTGATGGCCCTTTCGATGTCACATCTCAAAAATATGATTTTTTAAATTTTTCCCCTATCCCACCAGAAAAAAAATTACAACTAAGAGAAAAAAAAATGATGGGTGGTGAATTTTCCCATTGCATTATACCAGAAAAAAAATCCATTAAAGAATCCCACTTCAATTATACATGCAGAAAAAAAAAACTCATTTTCCTCCGTAATAAATTGAGTCATTTCCACTAATTTCCTGCAATACTTCGCATAAACCAATGACATACAACTCAGTGTCAGTACAACACTTTACTGGATTTGCGCCAAAATCATCAAACAAGTCATGAAACCTATTTACATGTTTTAATTTTTTCCCAACCACACCACACCATATAAACACCCATCCAAAAACACGTGAGGAAAAAAGAAATCAACTGTCAACTCGACAACTTGATTTCTAGATCCACCCAAAACCAAAATCCCAACTCACAACACAACAAAACTAGGGTTAACAACTTCATATACGCAGAGCAATGCAACTTGTAATTGATTTGACAACATTCCTTCAAACCCTCTTTTAATCTGTCCTATCCACGACCATATTAATTTTTACGAGCGCCTCCACAGGTGATCGAGACAACTATTAAACCATTACATCAAAATTAATATTCCGCCCTCTCACTTCCGCCTGCAAAGTTGAAGTATAATTTTTATTGCAGTTTCCTTCTGTATGGCATGTCCGTTGTATTATTTAAGATGTATTCGTAACATTTTTATTTATTTAAAAAATAAATATAAATGGAAAAAAAATATTCAAAATATAAAAGAAGAAAAAAAATGAAAAGTCACATCAACCAGGATGTGGGAGAAAAATTTTGATTTTCAGAATCTTGGTCATTCTGAATATTCAGAGTCGCGAACCCATCGTGGATTTATGTGGAATTGAAATTAAGGGAGATTTTCTCTCATGAAAATGATAAATATTTTCAAACGTGCATTGCAGAACAGCCATATAAATCATTCGGTTTTTAAATTGTAGAAAAATGTTAAAAAATAATAAATTTTATATATTTATACAAATTTGCGACTTTAAAGGTAAAATAATAGTCGTAAACGACCTGTTCAGTATTCAGTGCATATAGAAACATAATCACTCATGAAATGGATGTATTTATTACCAAAAAAAATTTAAAAAATAAAAATAATAAAACATAAAAAATTCATTTAAAATGTGAGAAAAACTAGTAAAACTAAAAACGACTGGTATACTCGAAATAAAAACAACAAATCACGACACCACCATCTTAGAAAACACAAGAAATAAATCACTTTTACACGTTTCCCATTTATTTCATCACAAAAAAAAATTCTCATCTAAAAATTAAAATTAGCGCCCGATCGCAGGTAAAAAGAAAAAAAAAACTCATTTGAAACAGGAGACTCGGATCCGTGAAAGAGAGTCGAGGGGAAAAAGAATCCAACACGGAAGCGAGTTTTCAACCCCCTCTAGTTTTCGACTTTGTACATTTATTCCTCCCCCAGGTGTTTGAATTGCCCTCCCATGGTGGAAGGGAGGAGGAGATAATAAAAAGACAGGCCAAAACTGTGGCTAGTGCGACGTAGAGCAAACAGGGGGAGTGGCTCGAGGTCGAAGATCAGCGCAAGGTAGTCGAAAAGGGAGCATGGGCACGAGGGGGAGATTGTCTGGGTGCTGGTGCCACCTGGTTGCGAACGGTGCAAACCAAGGAAAAACGGGGGACTCGACTCGACTCGACTCGAATCCCCGATTGTGTAAGACTGTGTGTGCAGAGGGATTCGCATTTCGACTGCAGTTTAATGGCGATTTAACTGCAGTTGAT
This sequence comes from Geophilus flavus, assembly GCA_034695885.1. NCBI lineage: Eukaryota > Metazoa > Arthropoda > Chilopoda > Geophilomorpha > Geophilidae > Geophilus > Geophilus flavus. Next base: position 33,407 of record JAQFZO010000099.1, read on the forward strand.
GTGGGCCTATAAATCTAGTCGACTATAATTGAAGGATATTTTAACTGATTTATAGTGGGGTTGTTCTGTAGTTTGTAAATATTATAAATTTTCCGGCTTGACGTGTGTTTAAGTGAGGAGATTTTGTGGTTTCTGATTGAAGGTTTGATGGAGAATTATTTGAGAGTTGTTTCGAGGGCTTTTAGTACCATTTTCAATCACCAGGAGCGTTCCCACTGATGTTTTCTATCAAATTAAGGCGAATTGTGCAGAAAAAATGAGAGAATTTGTGGTTTGAGACTATTTAGGAGTTATTTTGAGTGCTGTGGGGCGATTCGAGTCATCAGGAGCGCCCCTACCGGCGTTTTATACAAATTAATTAAGGACCATTTTATGCAGAAAAAAATGGGAAAGAATGGGTCAAGTTTTAATGGAAAAAAATTTGCGAGTTATTTTGGGTGTGTAGTGTCGATATTTGCCACCAGGAGCGCCACTACCAACAATTCTTCAAAAATTAAGGCACATTAGAGAGAGAAAAGATTTTTGGGATTTTAGAATTACAGAAATTTAGAAGATTTTTGGGATTTAAAAATATTTTGTACACCAAAATCACAACTTTTACAGAAATTTCCTCGAATTTACTTCATCAGATTTAAAGATTCAACAGATTTCAAAAGATTTATAAGATTTACTGTGATTTCAACTGATTTTTCAGACCCTCCCAACGAAATTTTTACGAATGTGGGAACCCTCGGGCCCATTACACGGCAAAAAGAATACAAAAAGCCCATACAATAAGTGAAAACATAAAAAAGAATGAGCGGGCCATTAAAATAAATCGACAATGTTGTGTTGTACCAATTTAGAAAGTAGGATATCGAATAAAGTACAGTATTCATTCTTTCAAGCTTCTCTTCTTTATTTTCCTGCCATTGTATTAGGCCTACTTATGGATTTTAACTTATGTTCTCATTATAAATCAATCTGACCTGTATTTTTTTCTTTTTTTTCCCTTCTCCGAGTCTCCTCCTTCCCCTCGATCCAAATCCTCCTCGCAAATAATCGAGTAAACGAGCAAATAAAAAGTATTAAAATAAATTCATGGGGTCGTTGTGTCACTTAGCAGGGAGTATCACGTTTGTGTATTTAACCTCGGTGACACTCGACTCGCGTATATACATTTATATTTACCTTGTCATTCATCTAAAACTACACCAACACATTCAAATTAAATAAATAAATAAATAGAAAAATAACAAAACCACACTTTCCATGACCTTCAAACCGAATCAACACCAACTTCCTACCAAATAAAAAAATTTTTTTTTATCAAATCATACCATAACCACATTTCAAACAACTTTTTTTTAAAATTTATAATCAACCTTTAATTTTTTCACATATAAAAAAAAATCGAGATTTCTTTGAAAAACAAACATCATATTAATAAAACACGGTAAAAACATTAATGTGTATAATTTCCCCATTTATTACGTTACACACATTTATTGAAAGAATAAATAAAAATTTTAAAAAAAATTTCATAAACAGAGTGTGTGATCCCTCCTTACAACGTTTAGGCAATGTTTGGAGCGTTGGAACAAGGACAAACGTGACTCTCGTTACTACCAAATCGACTCGAGCCTGCCACTTAAGACTTCCACTTATCACCTCATCTATGCTTTTCTTTTGAAGACCTGTATAAGCCACCAGATAAAGTCAGGTTGCTATTAACCGTTGAACCGGCTGACTTCATTATTGCCCTCTGTCTTCCATTTAACCATTTTCATATCAATTTTTTTTTTATTTTTCAAAATTTAAAAAAAATAAATTTTTTTTCTGAGTTTGAATAATCAGTGCGGGTGTGGTTCAATCATCCATGACGTGCCCAATACGTCTGACAAGTTGAAATTAGCATTTCGGGGACTGGTAATTGCGGTTCGTGTGAATTAGTTTCGAGTTTTGTAAATTTTGTTCACTGACATCCCGTTTGTGGAGTTAAATATTATGGAATTATCGTCCAGTTTTAATTTTACGGGTTTACGTTACGTCGAGGCTCGCGGCAAAACCTCGTTCAACATGTCCTTGCGTTTTGTAGTTATTGTTCTTCAACCGTGACCTCTAACCTCATTTCCCCTTCTGCCAACTAAGATCGTTGAACTCTTCATTAGTGGCAAAACAAAGATACAATTGAAAAAGAAATAACCACTAATAACACTTACAATCGAGTGACGTTTCACTTTCAACCTTTGTATGTACAGTACTGTATGTACTATGTGTGTGTGCGCGCTAAAATGGCGGGTTTATCTCTTGGTACCTTGATCTCTCGTTGGGTGTCATCATTCGAGAAATTTGTTCATTTAAATCATAAAAGGATTTTTTTTCTTTTCTGTCTTTTTAAAATATGTGCGAGCTTAAAGTGGAGTTTGATGTTTGTCTCAGGGCAATTACGAGTTAGCCATGTTGATTTTTAATCTTATAAACCGGAAATGAGTTGTATAACGTCTTAAATTATACATTTGGAAAAAATAAATGTAAATTTTACCTTAAATTAGGTTGTCAAAAATGCCAAAAATTGCAATTTTATTTTTTAAACAACCGGAAATACATTCTTATTTAAAAAAAAATGTTTACAAACAAAGGGAAAAACAAAATGGCCGCAAATCACGCCCCCTTTCACCGTAACTCATGATTAAATCCTATTTATAGCCCTCAAACACTTTATTTCCCACAACCCCCACCATCTGCCCCCATTTGCAAACCTCCAAAACCTGCCACTGGATGTCGCCCAATGCCCGGTCGACGCTTTCCCTCACCCATAGAAAGCGCAAACCCTCACACCTCGCTCTAGCACACAGCCAAACAGACCCTTATCTCGATTTTATCTCCCAACTTCACTGTTGCGGATAATTTTTTTCTTTCCGCTCGTACGAACACCTTAAAGACGAAGGTGAAAAATTGTGGAAAAACAATTTTCATATTAAAATTATAAAAGAATCGAAAGAGAGAAAGAAAGAAAGAAAGAAAAAAAAATTTAATCCAATTGCTAGATCCAATCAGAGGAAAGTCCGCTTCACCGATCGCGATTAGTCGTGGCTTTATGGCGCCATCATTCGAGCCTACATCAAAGCGAGTGCTTGCTGTAGGTGAGAAGAGAGACGCTGAAATTAAGGATGACAGCATCCATCCGACAAGTCGCATCAATCCTCATGTGTTTTCCCTTTGCGGAAACTCGACCGACGACTCGAAATTGCAATCGCCATTTAAAACCGGCGGCAATCGGTCTAAACACGTCTTTTAAAACATTTTTTTCTCGTGTGTACTGAGTTTTGACAGTGAAATAATGAGAAATGACGTCACTCGAGAGGATTTTCGATGCTTTCCTGCAATGTCTCGTGTTTAATTTTCGAATTTCTCGAATGTCTCACAAAAATTCATAGATTAATCGGTCTAAAAATTTATTTTTAGACCTATTTAGACGTCAATCTTGAATTTTTCAGTAATTTTGTAATAAAAACGTGACTTTCCTTCACTGTTCTTTGTTTAATTTTGGTATTTCTCACTAGGATTCATTAATTAACCCTTTCTGCTCTCGTGAACACCTTTTCTGGCATTAATCCCCCACAAACATAACATTGGTCAGCTGAGAAAACATTTCACAACTTTTCATTTTCATGAATGAGTGCTTATTGCCCCTTAAGCCCAACCAAAAAAAAACTAAAAAAAACAAAAAAACTTAAAGGTAACATTCTGAGATTGCACAATGAGTCATTGAAAAACTGTTCACCAACAATTTATGTAACAAAAAAATGTCTCTGCAACACCATTTAATGTCCTATGTGCTGAGTTTCAAAGTTCCATGACCTCTTACGAGTGAAAATGTTTCAAAATAAATGTGTCAAAATTGATTTCATCACGTCGGGCCCATCAACAAACCAAATTAAACTTCATAGTATAAAAAAAATTAAATTTAAAAAAAGAGGGGGAAAAAAAATATTTTTTTAGCCCTAAACCATAATTGATAAGATAACGATTCTTGGAAGACCATGTAAACAGACACAAAGCATTTTAATCCCGTTAAGTTTCGTACAATGTAACAGATACCGATCACGAAACTGGATCTCGAGCACATCTGTTGACTCGAGAGCAAAACTGCAAATGTGCAAAAATCAGCCGCCCCCTCTGCTGTGCATATATGGAGATAAAGTCAATTAGATTAAGAGCCACACTAATACATGTGTCAAATGACGCCTTCCCCACCAGCACCACCAAAAAGGTCCGTAACGGGTCCTCGAAACTCACCAAAACAAAGAAAAGAGGGAAAAAACTCAGATGTAAACACGTATTGCATCATCACCGTTGCGATTCTCCATTTCACTCGTGTATCGTCCACTTCGGTTTCGCCTAATTTGTCGTGCGGTGGTCAGTGCCACGGAACGCTGGCAAACCGTGGCAAAAATCGAGAGGGGGGCAGGAAGGGGGTTATCAAGTGAGGAGGGATTGTGATGAAAATTTCACTATTTTTCACTTTTTAAATGGGAAAATCACTGGAATTATATGCGATATGGCGAAATTTCCACTTTATTTACGAGAAAATCAAAATTTTTACTTTGGAAAATTGAAAGATCAGAAAAATAATTTTTCCCCTTACTATATAAAAAATTCATATTTTAATATTCGCGAATTAAAAATGTAAAACACGATTGAATCTCTGCTTGTCACCGACCGGTACAGAGACTCTCCAATGTGCAATTCTGGCACCAGGGGCCCGCGAAGTGCGAGCGCCGCCCCCTGGCTGCAGCTCCGACCAACCCGGCGGCACGTTTTCAATCCCTCCTCACTTGATAACCCCCAACCCCAGTGTCCCCCTCACTCGAGTACGAGTTCGTGTCGACTTTGGCAATGTGAGTCGTGTTTTGGCCCCCTTGAAAAACGCTCGTGTGCCACGTGATAAAAATGTACTTCCCACCGCCACCGACTCAAGCCAACCCTTACGCCCCCTTCTTACCTGGAGCCATGTCTCTCGAAGATTTTGTCCGCTCCAGAGATGTGAACAGACTCAAAGGTACAGAGGAATTTTATGGTAATTAATTCAATTTTTTATTATTATTTTCTCAATTTTTGAAAAAATTTTTTTCTTCGAAAATTACGTCATTTTTTCTTCAACCCCCAAATGTTTGCAAACCACTTAAAATTTTCCGCTCTAAAAATCTCATTGCGCGCGAGATTTGGTTTCCTGGATACCCCACAAAAAAAAGTAAAGAAAGAAAAAAAAAACAAATGTAGCAAATGAAGAAAAAAGAAAAAAAAATTGTCTCCCACGTACAGCAGCGTCCCTTCCTTGGCGCCATGACCCGAGCCGCGTTTTTCTGCTCCGTCAAAAATACTCAAACGTGCCGTTTGGCGCCACTGCGTCCCGACAAACTCGAAAAAGATGGACAGATAGAGTCAGACGCCCCCACCTACCAATAACCACGACTGTACCCTTCAAAACTTCTTCACATTCATTCAGGTGCAATCCAGGTGCCCAGACCGATGACCCTTTTCAACCCTTTACTTTACTTTTTAATCTCAAACATTTCATTTCACTGGAATTTTGTTTATTTCATTTTTTAAATTTTTTTTAAATTTTTTTTTAAAAATTTACTGTGTAGAAATGTGAGGAATTGGATGGGTGAGGTATCGGGTGTACTGTACACTAGTACAGAGGTGGGGTAAGGATCAGAGTCAATATACTAGGGGTTTTTCAGGAGTGTGTGACAACCTATGATTTACCCCCTAGCGTCGGGCCACTTGTGGTGTAGTGACAATGAGCTCTTTCTCCCGGTTTCGAGCATCTGGCTCCACGAGTCACGGAAACAGGCTACTTGATTGCTTTAAGCCCATCTCCACGTGCGACTTTGGCCACCATAATAGACCGAAATTAACTCTTTGCCCACCGATTCGAGGGGGTCACTCGTGTATGCTGTACAATGTAGTCAGTATGCTGTGTAGAAACACAGATGGAATGGGAAATTTATCACTTGGAAATTTATTATTCCACGTTTAAAACTCGGATACTAACTTCCTTGACAGCCGGTCCCACGGGAGAGAGACAGACACATTCGGGATATTCATCGATGAGATTTTTAAATCTATGATTTTATGGAAGATTTTTGGAATTTTGTAAAGATTTTCAAAGAATTTGGGGATTTTTATATGATTCTTATGCATTTCCATCGGATTTTTATGGATTCTCGTAGGATTTTTATGAATATTCATAAGATTTTTGGGTTTTTAATAGATTTTCATATAAGATTTTTGGGATTTTTATCGATTTTCATCGGTTTTTTATGAATTTTCGTATGTTTTTTGTGTTTTTAATAGATAATCATATAAGATTTTTGGGGATTTTCATGGATTTTCATGGGATTTTCCAGAGAATTTACTGGATATTTGTAACTGTCGACCTGATTTTCTCGAATGTCGGTCTCTTCGTGTCCCACCACCTACGGCGCACCTCATGCGGCGTCCTAGGTGTGAAAGCGGAAATTCGGTTCTTCACTACAACCCACAAATCTTTTTTTCTTTCTCTCTCAAAGAAGAAGAAGAATAAAAAAAAATGGGTGTAGCAATTTATATTCACCAATTTTCCTATTGACCACCTAATCTTGATCAATTGAGCCTTTAAGGTATTTTATATAACAACAACAACTAAAAAAAAAAATAAATTCTTCCTCATGTGCCTAAATTTCCACCTCTAATCTGCAATGCAATCTAGATTAGACACACTCAAGGCTAACACACCAATTTCGCAGATACACACTCAAAGGGTTATTGGCCCCTTTTATCATCCCATTGCCATTTAACAAAAATTTTTTTTTCTATATACTGTACTCCAATCCCAAGTGATTTATGAAATATTTTCCAGCTCCAATCTCAAAACCAAATCTAAGGTCTTAGCACCAACAAGTGTTTCACTAACGTTAAAAAAATAAATATACAGCAAACATTTGATGCAAACGCGTCGTTTTAGTCATTTATATCTATACGATTAGCATCGTTGCCATTAATAAAGGAACGACGCATCAAAATAGCCACGTTAAAATGAGTGAGTTGCCACTTTATTGAATTATTCCGGCCTCGTAGCCTCACAATGGGCCTTTGCCGGAACCACCTATTAAGGCCTCTCGCTCCTATTCTTCATATTGATTTAATATCATAGCGCCCTGCCAGCCATTAAGGAGAGGGGTTGGGGAGAGAGAGAAGGTTCCTCTAGTTGTCCCACTCCCCGCTGGAGCGCGCTTTTGTCAGCTCCCGACATGCACCACTGATGCTGCTTGTTCCTCTACATCTCTCAAAAGATGGATGGGGCCATTTCGGGCCGAGGATGCAATGACGTCCGACCATACAATGCACCCTGCACGTGTAACACTCCATCGTCACTTGCTGACGTCATTCTCATTGTGTATAAATATAGTATATACAGACCTACAGAGTCGTGTGTTTGAGAAAAGTTACACACTCCCCTCCCATCTCCCCC